>OZ005744.1:82753201-82963201 GCA_963930735.1 Dioctria linearis
ATAATTTTTACATCTTCTGAGTCAGAGGACGAAACCGAAGTGTCTTATGCTGAGTCTTGTACGTCTGGTGGCAAATGCGTAGATTTTGATGATGAAGATGAAGGTTGTATAGAATCGACAGAACTGAGTAAAGAACTAACTGCTGATGAAGTTTTATCATTGAATAATTTTGTACTAGCGAAATTATTTCTATTGAAAATAATTTATTCACCGTGAAATTCTTCAGAAAATGTGCAGGAAGATATATCTTCATTGAACCCAGCATTGCAAATGTTTCTTTCATATCAAGATCTGACGTGGTAATGAAATTACCAGAACCAATTCATACACAAGGTACATCGAGAGCAAAGAATAAGTATATTTTTGATACCGATTTATCAAAATATTATATAAAATAAATAAATAAGTATTATTTGATTATCTATTATATTTATTTAATATTTCCGGTGATTAAAATGAAGATCTCCCTTTATGTTTTGTTATATTACTTTTTTTTTTAAATAACTTAAGTTTCATTATTTTTTTCTAATATAATATATACATTGTTATTAATAAAGTCGTGTATTTCCTCCTCAGACGAATGTACCCCACCGTGGGGCGGTTTTGTCACTTTGGTAAAAAAAAATTAACTGTCAAAACCAAAGCTTTAATCTGACAGAAGCCTGAAATTTAGTGCACTAATATAACTATAAATGTTTTTATTGTATTTGTAAATATTCTGCTTTGTAAAAGAATTTATTCTTTCTTCAAAAATGTCAATTGAAAAAATAAAATTAACCCCACATGAGTACGTGAATGTTAAAAGCATGATACGGGAATTATTATGAGGTAAACAAACCAATTTATGTAAATTATTTCGATGAATTAAAAAATATTGGAAAAATGAATGACGTCAAGTAGATTTTATTATACTCCAGAATCTAGATGAAATAATAGACATAGAGTAGGTATACCAAGTTTGTCATTCCATGTGTAATGAATGAATGCGAATGCTTGATTGGAACTCTTTTCCACACCACCATTGAGGTAGAGGTATAGGCGCGTTTTTTATCGTGGTTTCCCCGATAGGCCTATTCCACATTCGTTAATCATTTCAACGTTCTAGTTGATTTTATACCCAAGATTAAATTCAAATGATATGGAATATTCTCACGAAGACGAGCTTTATTTATTCTTCCAAGATGAATTTGATATTGTAAAAGGACAGATAAATGTTACAATTGAAGACAATTACTTTATGGGATACGTGCTTCACAAATGTTTTTTAAAAATTAATTGTAATATTTGCTATGAACAATTACAAAAATCGGGAGAAAATATGTCTATGACTAGTCACTCAGAATTATTTTTATTTTGCAAAAATTATTCTTCTAAATCGGATTTTGGTTCTCTAATTCCTCCTACAGATTTTTCTTTCCAAATGTCGAAGCTACATCTTAAGTGTTTTTAAAAAAAATATTCACAGAAAAAAAAAATTGTGAAGCAAATCATTACTGTAACAGAAGAAGTTCCAATATTTAAGGGTTGGTTTTCTCAAAAGTCACCATGTTATTTGCACCACATGCTTCTATTGGACTTTTTCATTTTGTTTTTAATACGGAAGCATTGTTTGTGGAGAGCAAGAAGTTTAACAAACAATTACCAAAATAAGTCTAAAATGGATATAATACAGAAATAAAAAGAACTTTTTGAATTATATGAAATTGTGGGACTTAATATGGAAAATTTAAGAAAAGAACTTTTAACATATACGAATTTAAAATATATTAATTACAAAACCTTTCAAGGAATTGGTATTCAAGGTCATCTCTAAAATAATTTTATCAATGAATAAACTTAGTTTAAACTGTGAATTTAATCTTGGGTATAAAATCAACTAGAACGTTGAAATGATTAAAGAATGTGGAATAGGCCTATCGGGGAAACCACGATAAAAACGCGCCTATACCTTACCTCAATGGTGGTGGAAAAGAGTTCCAATCAAGCATTCGCATTCATTCATTACACATGGAATGACAAACTTGGTATACCTACTCTATAGCTGTGTTCTTTTGTGTACCTTGTTCTAGAACTCCCATATACTGGAGAGAACAAATTGTTCTGTCGATTGAAGCGAACTATTTGTACTGTTCGCTTCATTTATAAATCTTCTATGAAAATGTATGAGACGTTCTTTTGTGTATCTTTTGTTATGGCCTGTTCTGCGGACACAAAAGAACACATCTAATGTCTATTATTTCATCTAGATTCTAGAGTATAATAAAATCTACTTGACGTCCGAATCATACAGATAAGTTCATGCATTTTTCCATTATTTTTTAATTCGTCGAAATAATTTACATAAATTGGTTTGTCTACCTTATAATAATTCCCGTATCATGCTTTTAACATTCACGTACTCACGTGGGGTTAATTTTACCTGAAAGATTTTGTATTTTTTATGAGTCTGTATGTTTATTGTATGAATGAAAGTACATACTGTACCTGAAAATAAGTCTAGTCGGCCACCAAAATGAATAAAATTCTACCGAAACATTTTTTGTAAATTAAAAAAAAAAAAATTGTTTGTTGCTCGGCTAGCGTCTACGCTAATAGAAATTGTTGTCGCCCTCCAAAAGTGCGTATGAATTCTAAGGAAACAATTTTGCAGTAAATTTCTAAGAAAAAATTGCGGCCTTCCCTACATCAGGTCGAGGAATCGTTGTTAGATTTTATTTTCGAGCACGTCACTGCAGTCGGCGGTCGCGTAACCAAAGGCGACTGTGTAGGCGGGGCGACATGGTGTTTGGTGCAATCCCGATAATGGAGCGAGATTCTTCCGAGGCAGCACCAAGCTGAGCAAGCTCGTCCGCCCTTTCGTTCCCGTTGATGTTGCTGTACCCTGGCACACACTGAACCCCGTTATTCCGAGAGATGGAATTCAGGGTGGTTTTACACTCTAGTACTAGTTTGGAGGTTGAAAGGGAATCAGCGTTGACAGCTGCTTGACTATCTGAGCAGATGACGATTTCCTTGTTCTGAGTGTCTGAGTTAAGGAGATGCCTTCGCGCTTCAAGAATGGCTTTGACTTCCGTCTGGAAAGCCGTGGCATGGCTTTCAAGGTGCATAGCAATTTCCAGGTGAGGCTCCTCGCAGAAAACGCCTGTTCCGGTGATTTCTTCAGCTTTGGAGCCGTCAGTGTAGATAATAACAGCGGTTTTCAATGGTTGAAGCACAGAATGTGATTCCCATTCTGCCCTGGATGGAATTCTAGATTCAAAGTGGCTTGTCAGCATATCTCGATGAGGTGGTTGCTGCCCTGTTGTTGCCAGCTGCGATAGACTGCACGAATTTAAAGATGGATTCATGTGGAACTCTTGTTCCGGTGTGAGTCCAGCTCTGATTAAGATGCAGCCCTAGCGCTGCAATTGACGCCCCTGCTTGATATGTAGTACAGGGAGTATGTTGAGGATAAGTGCTAGTTGACTTAAGAGTGCCGCTTGTACTGAGGAGTCACAATCTTTGAATCTTCTCCAATATATTACCCCACAGAACCGTCGGTTGACATGGGTGTATATCCGTGGGATCATCCGCGGTTTGAGTCCCCACTTTTTTCCCATGGCTCTACGGCACATTGCGAAGACTTTAAGAGCTTTGTTCGGTCTGCCTTCAATATGTGGTTTCTAGTTAAGTTTTTTATCTAGTATAACGCTAAGGTATTTTACTCTATCTTTTAGCTCCAAGCGTGTGGAATCAATAGAGGGCATGTTTAATTTAGGGATGTTCCTTTTCCTGTTAAAAAGGCATAAGCTAGAATTTTATCTTTTCGTAAAAATAAAATGCTCGGTCAGCCTTGTGCTTGAGAAAAGTTTAGTTTTAAGTATTTCCATTGTTTTACAGAATTTTTTTTATTTAAATAACCGCACTTTGACTAAAGATGCTCTATTCTAAATTTTTTCTTCAGACGAAAAAAGTGTTTTGATTTAAATCGTCCCGTACTTTTTTTCTGCGGTGCTTAAGTCAAAGATAACTTAATAATTTAACTTAGCTGAATTGTTACACTTACTGCACCATCCGTCAAGAGTACAGGTGATACACCTTACTCATATATACAACGCAAAGGTCAAAAGGCTTGTCCTCTTATGTAAATACAAGTACATTTGCTGATATTCAGAGAAGGACACCATTTATGAAAAGTTTAAGACTCCACACAATAATGCAGCAGATTTTTGCATAGTCAGCATAGCAAATAAGTCAAAATGAGAGATACATCATTGATGTAAATTATAACAAATAAAAAAGCTAGAATTGGTCTAAGACCAATTCTTATGATACCCTAGATGAATGCCCGTATTAAATTTCGTATGGTCACCGATCTATTCAAGTTTGATTTTGAAGTTGTTTTTCGCATATATTTCTAGAACGGTTTGTCCACAGAAAAAATGATTATAATCAATTTTATAGGATTTCGTATTCTGCAGAGGTTTTTAGTACAATAAAAATGTCTTGGACTTATCGTTTTCAAAGTATACGTAAAAATCCTAAATTTTTATATGCAACACCAAGAAGGAGTTGCCCGATTTAGTCCATTTCAGACATTTTAATTGCTAATGTAGCAAAAACATCATGTACAAAATTTCAGCTCTCTACGTCGACGTGTTCTCAGGCAGTGCCAAATATATAGCCGAAAACGAAATTTTTATATGACAACCCTACGAAGGAGTTGCCCGATTTGTCTCATTTTCGAACTTAATTTTACTTTATTTTTTAAAGTCCATGTACAAAATTTCAGCACTCTAAGTATACGCGTTCTCGAGTTATCGTGTGCACGGACCGACGGACGGACGGACGGACGGACGTACGGACAGACGGACATGCAAAAATCAAAATAACTTTTAATATTATGAATGGGTGTACAATCCATTTTGCTCTACCATCATTATTTCGAGGTGTTACAAACGGAATGACAAACTTAGTATACCCCTTAGATTTCATCTAGGGTATAAAAAGGAGGAGCCCAAGGTGGCGGTTATCTGTTAATATTTTTACAATGTTGTTTAATCCGTAAGTAGCCTTTGTTTTCTAATTTTTTAATTTTTATATCAAGCAATAGTAACATTAAGGTTTTAATTAGACTGTGCCCTTGAGAACGGTTCGAGACATCGGCCGAAACGTCGGAGAACAAATAAAATTCTCACAAGCTAAAGAGGTGTTTCTCCTCATAACCGTCCAGCCCGAAAATCCCAATACACGGAAATTTAAAGAAAACGGTCATTATACTCATATCTAACCTTGATGATATAACTCGCTGCGTGTGATCAGATAAATAAGAAAGAAGCCAATGGACAATGACAGTAGGAAATCAGAGAACAATCAACTTATGAATTAAAATTTTGTGCTCGATTCGGTCAAAAGCTTGACTGAAGTCCGTACAAATTCAATCGACTAGCTTTCCGCTTTCAATAGCAGGAATGCAGAAATTGGTAAACTCTAACAAATTATAGTCGTAGTAGATTTACCTTTCATAAAGCCATGCTGAAAAGAGTGTAGGAAAGGCCTGAAATGGAGGTACAAGACATCGCAAACCAGGGCTTTTTACCAATACAACTTACGTAAACAACAGGTCCGTAGTTAGAAATATCGCACTTGTTGCCCTTCTTTTGCTAAGGAATAATCAAAGAAAGTTTCCACTGTTTCGGAAAAACACCACAGGCTAAAGATAAATTATATAGATAACACAAAATAAAAATAATTATGATGGATGTACCACAATATTTTATGAGTGTAGAAGGACACCATCCGGTCTACTTGAAAAATTATCAGCTAGAAATATACTTGGAGACAGACGCTACGTCGAACAGCAGGTCTTTAGATTGAAGAGAAGTCAGCGGAAGCTTCGTCATATGGGTAAAATAATTATAACTAATATCACAGTGGTTATCAGAGAACCCAGTTTTAAAGAAGTCATCAGAAAGATTGGCAGTCTCCAAGCAATCAACACTGTCTATGTTTCTGAGTCTCAACGATTAAGGGTATCCATCAAATTTGCGTTTAGAGCTCAAAAACTTCTTAGGATCAGCACGCAAGGCCGACGTCATTCTACTCGTATATATGTATATAATACTTGTACGAGTCAGTCAAATATGAAATGTACTGAGTACCCAAATTAAAATAAATTACGTAATCAGCAACACTCTTTGACGAACAGAATTTCGACCGAGCTTTATTCTTAAAATTTTTAAGATGCTTCAAACAGCCATTGAAATAGTATATCATAAAACGAGTTTACACCTCCTATCAATGTCACATTCACCTAGAACACTGACCCATTCACAAGAGAACAGCCATTAGTTTGTCTTACTAAAATCATCATTTTAAAGTTATAACAATAGTTACAGAAACATTAGATGATGAAGTTATAGGATCAAAAACACCGGATGATGACATGTTTCAAGAACCATAGGAGTTAAACAACGCTTAAGGGGTTACATAAGCTTCGAAGGTTAAAAAAAGCATATTTTTTTAATTGCTTAATCTAATAGTCTATATGTCTAGTCAATATGTCTAGAATATTTTCCCAAGGTTTCATTCAAGTCAATCGGAGTAAAAAAATTTGTTTTTTCCTTAAAATGTTGGGAATATTCCCTAAATATAGGGAATAGGAAATATATGTATTATAACCACACCTTTAAAAAACATAAGAATGAGTTGAATATAATGGCACAATTATTTTTTTAATTAAAACATATTATATTATGGAAGTTAAGCTGAAATACACTCAATGTGACACGCAGTTGTCGACGTCCAAATAACTTTCGAATATATGTTGCGACATAAGAGCTAAGCAAATGATGCGACGCGATAAAGTGGACAAAAAGTAAAGCAAATTTCTAACATTGTCGTGTCTCAGTGTGACATTTGAATTTGACAGTTCGTATTATTGGTAAATTTCGCGTACCTTTCTTTTAAATCTGGAAAGCTCTACACAAATGTCTTGAAATGACAACGATAATGTCGTATTCATTGTATTACGTCTGTGACAAACAACGACGCCAAATATTTGGATTACATTAACAACGCCGATGACGGCATAGTCGTCGTTGTCATCGTCGTCAAACACTGAACAAAATGCCGGAGTGGGAAACACTGTTACACCGTTTCGTTCCGATTCGCACAAATGTCAAATTCCCTTATATGAGAGATACGTGCAATTGGACAAATTCACACCGAAATAGATCGACATGGATCGGATCGAAACGGAAAAGATGAGCAAATTTCAACTTTTACGCTTGACATAACTTAGAAAATACTCAAATAAATATACTAGAAATATACTCAAAGATGGATGAAAAAGCTTTTGTTGAGGAAATAAAAAATTATATTAATTATCCGATAAAAAAAGAATGTTTTCATGGATGGATGTAAAGCGCAAAGACAAAATCATTACATTTAACATCTGCACTGGGTGGCAGCGACCAGCGACATACATAAAATTTGCCGGATTGCAATAAAATTGTTAAATATTAATAAATAAAATTATTTTCCTTTCCTTATAACTATTTTTCCTTTTCTTGAATATAAAATCATATATTTGCATATATATTGCCAGCGCTAACAATAGGATTAGAGATGGGTCGGCGACCATGACGACGCGCCGTTGGCATTGTTAATGTAATTCAGCCTAAATGGTGTCGACAATTTCTTGTCGCAAAATATATGCAAAATGAAGGAAGGGTTGTATATGACCCAAGTGCCAAAAAATCGGTTTTAGCGGTAAAAGTCCGTATGAAGTTTACTCTATCAAAAAAAGGAACACTGCCACTCGATTCCAATCTCTTCTCTCTTTAATTTTATACTCCACACGGCTCATTTTGGACAACACCTATGGCGGTGACATGACCCCCCCCCCCCCCTGGATACAACAAGCCCTTTTTTACACCTATCTTTTTCTCCCGAGTAATAAAATTAAAAAACGGCATTGCTCTACGACCTTCCCGCGCAAAGTTATTTTTTTATTAATTTTTAAAATCACCCTATACCATAAAATAACGAAATACTATTATTAACTAACTGTTTTTTCTGTACTTATATTTTTATATGAGCATTTTAGGCATTTCATTTGGCATTTGAATCAGAAAAATCGGTTCCTCCATTCTCGTGAGATGATTTGTTGTTCATCGTAAAATTACGAAATTTCTTACCCCATCCCCTACCTCTAGCGGGGGATGGGGCGCATGGTAGGGGGAAATAAAAAAAAATACGTGTGAGCTATTTTGGTATTGTAGAGAAAGTCTGAAAGTTTCATCCGAATCGGACGTTATCAGTTCACATTCAACAGATAAAACATCTCGACGTCATACAGCCATGTATATGCGTCCGTAGCGTTCGCAGTTCTGAAATCGGCCAACGTGTTTATGCGTCAATAGCGAACCAGTGTATCACTTACTGGACGCAAATACACGTCCATAGCAGCGAAAGGCTTATTAAAAGTGATAAAAACTAAAAAATCGCTCTTGCAAATTTGTACGAATAAATGCTGTTTTCAGGGCCCTGTCTCATAGTAATGCGAATGTCGAGTTGTTTCTTTTTTTTTGCGGTTTTAAGTTTAATAAAGGGTGCAGGAATAAAACAAGGATAAAGAAAAAAATTTATTTAATAAGAGAATCTTCATGGAACCAATGAGTGATTTCCATGTTGGAGCCACACTCCGGTATTCAAGGAAAAGACTATCGAAAACTTTTACTTCCAAATAATTTCTCAATTCCCTCAATTTTTAGTGGAAGTAGGCAGTATAGGCAGTGATCTCACTAAGTGAGGCAAATGGAGTAGTACAGTCGATAAAAAATAGATAATAGAAATGAATAAATTTGAAAAAAAGGGAGTATAGTATATGTTCATTTTTTCTAGTTTAATTTTGAACTTACACAGTTAAATTCATCACATACATAACAGTATTAATGTTCAAGCCATTATTATTTTCTTTCTTTTTATCAAATTCAACTCAGACATAATTAAACTCTTCTAACATGTTTTTGTTTTTTGTAAATTTTGGGTTGAACAATATCTTCATCATAGTATTTCGAAATATGTATTATAATACCTTCTCCTAAGTGAAAACGCTATTGCGCTGTGCGGAAAAGCTCTTACAAGGATTTTTAAGGAATTGAAGGTAAATTACATGTACAAATCTCAAGTGGATCTAAATTAGGGTTGGGAATCCCGGGATCCCGCAGTTGTGAACAATTCCAAAATCCCGGGGTCGAATACTTATACCGCGATTTGACTTTTTAGCCCTAAAACAAAAACAGCTTACAGTTTCCTGAAATATTCTTTAAAAAAATAGTATTTGGTATTTAAATTTTTGGAGGTTTTTAAAATACACATTCTTAAAATTTATAAATTTCAAAATTCCAAGTATTTGGAATTTTTTTTGCATTCAAATTGTTAAAATTTATAAATTTTAAAATTCTAAATTCTTGCAATTGTTTTTTTTCAATATTGCATTTACATTCTTAACATTTGTTTGCGCTCTGTCACAGTTGCTTTTAATTTTTATCTCGAACAGACGTTGTTTGTTTTTGGTTATTTTTAAGTGCAAGTTTTAATTAAATTTTCATTCAGTTTCTTTAAACAGAAAATTTTCTAAAAGATATAATGGCTTCTTACATGGCTTATGAAAAGAAAAGTAATTCTGCTGTTTGGAAATATTTCTTTCGAGAAGAAAAGGGTAGACATAGACAGTGATGTGTAAGTATATCGACTGTAAAAAGATTTTAAAAATTGGAAGTGGGTTAACGAGAGGTCTCCATACGCACCTACTTTCGGTCCATAAAATTAACCTCACAACAGTTACTACTTCGGCAAAAACACCCGGATCAGATGAACCACAAAAAAAAAATCGAAAACGTTAACCAAGTATTTTCCTATGCTGGGATGGGATTTCATGCCGTTTTTGTGATTTACGTGCAGGTCTTATAGCAAAAGGATTCAAAACTCTACCTATATTACAGCAATAAAGTAAAAATTATAAGTAATTGCTAAGAAAAAGAACTTTGAATTCGGTGTATAGGAGAAAGTTATTCCTTATCTTTCGATGAATGGACATCACTACGTAACCGTAGATATTTGAATATTAATTTACATGCACAAAATTTTCAATTCTGGAGCTTAGTCTTAGTTCGAATAACAGGATCAATGCCTGCAGATAAATGTACTGAGCTATTAGAACAAAAGTTTGCAGAAAAGATATCGTCGGTATTATAACTGACGTGATGTAAAAAGTTGGCAGATTATTGCCTGTAAATCAACAGTTATGTTTAAAGCAGGATTTAGAAAGAGAAACAGATCAGCAATTCGACAAAAGGCGATCTCTTGCAGAAGTATGTTGCGGTTGAATTTGGGAAGCAAATTACTCTTATAAAAGACTGCAAGGCTAGGTCAAGCAGCCTTTTGTCAATGCTTGAACGCGTCTATTTATTAAATAATTGTATACAAAAAGCATTAAGGCTGAATAGCAGAAAATAAAGCTCTCGATTCCGAGCTTCCATTTAACTATGTAGTAGTAGCATGAGTTTTCGTACAAAGCTTTCGATTTAGTGCCACACTCAGAAGCAGTACTCGCTGTATATAAGTATCTTGACCTAACAGCAGTACATAATCAATGCTGTATTGACATGGCAAACATTTTTTCTCCTTTAGTTTTTCTAGGAAACATGTCTGCCATATTCAAACCGAAGCGTATTGTTTTATTGTTGTTCGGAATTTAATTGAACTGTTTTTGTAATTTTACTGCTTTCCATACAGCCTCTAGGATCTTTATATAATTTCCCTTGTCTTCTATGTATATAATGTATAGGCACAATGGTTCAAACAAGTTATATTGGAGTTCGCAAATGGGCCGAATCGGGCAACTCCTTCGTAATCACTTAATCACTATATGAAATAAAAAAGTTAAAAAGAAAAAAAATTCCAAATAATTTTCCCTCGGATTATATTCTAAATAAATATCTTTCGTCTCTTTTTAACTAAACCATAAACGAAAAATATTAACAAATATTCTCCCTTTTCTCTCAGTGCATTCCTAATCCACTCCAACAACAAAGTTGCACACACGGCTAGCAGCAGACCAGCTGTGCTTGTGCTATGACGCGCCGTTTATATACATTATGTACATATGTGCAGGATAGATACTCATTTTTAGAGACACATAAGATAAATTTTTTGGCCTTTTTTACTGGAGCCTATCGCCATCTCGGAAAGCTTTTGAGAATTAAAATGAATAAAAACCAATTTTATCATTCAATTTTTATCACGATAGAGGTTTACAAAATGATTTTTATAAAATAAACTACTTTCGGGATTAATCCAGTTTTTGGGCCACAGAATAGAATCACTTCAGTCTTCATTATCGTATTAAAATAATCGTGTAGCAACAAATTTTATTCGAGTTACAAGAGTCTCAATCTTAATGTTATAAAAGTAATTATAACATGAAAAATATTAACAAATTTGAAAAACAGCTCCACCAGCATTTACAAATATGTTTTGAAAACCTATGTACGAAAAATAATAAAAATTGGTTTATACATGAAAAAGTTATTCGGGGGAGAGGAAAACAACACTGTTTTTTGAGGTTTTTGAAATTTTAAAAAAATCTCAAAATCTTTTTTAAAAATCTAAGCCCAGTATCATTTGAACTTAATAGTTTCTAATATATTGCCGCAGGTTTCAAATCAATATCATAAAAACTGTGGAAAACAAATCGCGGGAACAGAATGCTTACAAATTTATTCAGCCTTAATAGACATAAGTCCACCTGAAGGTGAATCTTTTGATTTAAAGCAACAGTGGAAGCCCTTTGCCGTTGGGATGCTCGTCTGTTCACAGCCGATGTTGCCATAACTTTTATATTAAAAACACTTAAAGATGCTAACAACGTACAAGTATCTGCACAATAATAGAACAAATGTTCAGTCCGAATCCGAAATAAAGCTCCTAACAGTTCCTTCTTCCATAAAATGCCGCAAATTAATAGTTGAGTTAGTGGAAAGACCCTTCAAATCCAGCTACATCACTAACAGCGCATGAGTCCGAAGTTAAACCAAACTGTTTCGAATGAGGCACTACTCCAAATTGTTTCAGATTCTTCTAACCTTCTATCTGAACCCTTTCTTGATCTCTTGAAGAACCAGCAAAGTGTGTTTCCCACGGCGCGTGGTTCCACGAGCCAAGCCACTTAGTGCGGACCAACTCGAGGCACCTTGCGTCCGCTCGCCCCTCGCCATTGAAGTTACGGACTCGAAATGGATCAGATGCGCCAACACAGGCGAACTCGAGCCAGACCCTTCCCACGGCGCGTTAACTCGTGCGACTTTTTAATTACTATTATCTTAAATATTAAAAAACACGAACAGTTAATACAACTTTGCGTCAAATCTGTGGGTATTATCATGATCAAAATTGAACATATTTTGAGAAAAAGGATAAACTTAGGTAATGATGTGTTAAAAATAAAGATTTCGGGGTCTTATATGTATGTAATTAGCTTTGGAAAATTTTCGAATTCACGAAATTCGTAAACTGTGGTACATAATTACGTAATAATGGTAGCGTAGGGCGTGGCTTGAAGAGCCATTTTTTGAATTGTCATCAATATATCATAAACTTCTAGGTCAAATTATATAATAATTTAAACATACAAACTCTAGGGTTTCATGTAATAAACACACAAAAAAAATATATATAAAAAATTTAATTATTTTACGTTATAAATTGATGTTAAATGTGCAAGTCGTTCGGCACTTTTTACCCTTCTTGTGGGGCACCATGTGCCACTTACTATATCTTGAGACTTTATGCGTAAGAAAGAATAAAAAAGTGGAATCTATTTCATAATCATAAATATTGAACGGAGAACATGTTCTTATATAGAACACAATGACAACAACAAATTTGTAGTTGTAAGTAGTATCAGTAAGAAAGTAACAATATAAAGATACTTATTGCACTTTTACATGATGAGCATATTCAGCAAGAAACTAAAATGTTGGACACGATTTTTTTACTTTTCGCCATATAAATAGCCCTATGACACGTGCATTCGTACCTAATACCTGGCAACGACTGGCTATATGGCGAATATCAGCCCACGCCTAGCGAATTCCTTGTATGTACGCTCTTGTTTTATTGCGCTTTTATTATGCGAGATACTAAAGGTGGCACTTCTTACCCACGCCACTTTAAGCCCCGCTCAAGTAGATAAATTTGTACTCGAGTATGGAAGATCTTGATGTGGAAGAGGAAGTGACGGAGAGAAAACTAGTAAAAGGGTTTTAGTTACTAATATATTTTCGTTTGAAAGTTCAAAATTGTGATATTATTGCAAAGAAAGTTCAATTTGTAACAGATATCGAACCTTTTCTGTTTATTTTGAAAAACTAAAATTGTTTAACTCTGGTAACGGTAATAATTTCTTGTTTTTATATATTTTGCATACAATGTGACGTTATTAACTCATTTCATCACCATCAGATGGAATAATTTGCTTTTTTGGACAGCATTCAATTGTTTTGAAAGCTATGCTGGCTGTAGTCTGCATGCTCGGAAAATGTATGCCGCCATTTTCTGCATTGGGTATACATATGTGTATAGATTTCGCGGAATATTTTAAGTTTTATCATTGGTAATTTCTTATATTTGCTTGGGAGGCGAGACATTTTTTTAGCAGTTCTATTGATAATCTATTTATTTATAATTGTGAGTAACTATTATTTAATCATGGGACGTGTTAGTAACATACGGTCCAAACATATTATGGAATAAAGAAGAGAAAACTGAATATTGCTGGGTATACAAATTTGTGCATATGAAAAGGAAATAATCCTACAAGGCCGTTACACATAGGGCTGCCATCCGTCCGGGTTTCCCCGGATTTGTCCTAGTTTGGAGGGCGTCCGGGGAGCATCCGTACGCAGTTTCCTATACTGTCCAGGGTTTTAAAATTTTGAAAACCAATTAAATAAAAATTTAATTTTATTACTGAACGAGTACGGTGTAGTTGATAATGCCGATAGTCAGATCGACTCGACTCTCACTCAAGTTCTATCTTCTGCCGAAAAAAAAACGAAAAGTATTGCATGTGCATTCTACTAAGAACATGCTGTTCCTCGGCATAGTGCCAGTGTATAACTTTTACAACAATTTGATAAGTTTTACTCGTTGATTTTGCCTAATATAACTGAGAATACTCCATGGACTGCAATTAAAAATAAGTTTTTTTAAGTTTTTTTATTTACAAAACAAAAACATGAAAATTGATAGATTATTGGATGAATTTAAAGAAAGGAGCTCACTGAACATACAAACGGTTTCGCCACTAATCAAAACAAAATTTAATTTAAAAAATTTCAATTGTGTTGATTTTTATAAATTTTTTAAGGTAAAGAGTGAGAGACTTTTCTCTCTAGTCTCCGGTTTATAGAATCTAAAATCTCCAAAATGTTTACATGTCAAGAGTCTTTCTCTCAGATCAAAAAATTAAGTCTTTGAAGAACATAAGAAAAAGTCTCTAGAGACACTTCTCGAAGTATGTACAGGAAATATTTTATTTGGTCTCTGTGTTAATTGTCAAGAAAGAGATTATTAGACAAAGGTTTATAAAAAGATATGCAAACATTTTACGGCATAAATGATAAAACAACAAATTCGTGTGATTTTTTGTTTGTTTCAAAAATAACCAGACCTCTACTGACGAAATATTTCTCTTCCTTAAAGGCTTTACTATCCCAACTTAAAATTTTAATAATTTACTAACAATAGCATTAGAATTTTCATACCCAAGATGATGTAATCATACGGTATACTATGTTTGTCATTCCATTTGTAACAAAAAGAAATAATCATGGTAGAGCTTCCGTTATTATATCTTTGACATTCTTAACGTCTTTTACTGTTATTCCATCAAGACCAGGTGCCGTGTCCTCTTTCATCAGGGATAATACCTTCTCCACATCGTACCGTTAACCGGCCTAATAAACACACAATTTGACCTTGTCACATTTTTAATTGATTGCTTATGGGAACCAAACTTGTCCTCCAGTTTTGTTACAAGTGAAGAGTCAACATTTACAAAGTGCTTGGTATTGTAATTGGAAATTTGCTGGTTGTCTTTGATAACTTTTGAAATACGTTCGTTCGTTTAATAACAGAAATTATAATATTTATGCAAAATACATATTTAGTAATAATCTCCATGTGTTTTACAGCAACATCTGAAGCTTAAGCCTTTGAGATGACGGGCTTAATTTAGGCTTGCCTTAAGCCAGAGATGTCTCTTAAGGATTGACTGTGAAACCGATATATATATTAAGCCTTGGCTTAAGCCATTGCTGTGGCTTACGCCATCAGTGTGAAACTGGCCATTAGTAACAAAGAAAATCTACACAACTTAAGAGCATCTGAAATTAACAGCTAACCTCACCAACTGCTGTAACGTAAGTGTAAAAATTCTTTTATATAAATCTACAGATACAAATATTCTAAGAAATTTAAGAGTTCAGACTATTTTTAGCAAACAATTACTACGTTAAGATAAATTAATTCTATAGTTTTTCGTTTTTTCGCTCACCTGAAAAGTTGTACTTTTTGAGTTGGGTCACTTTTTTATGTGACGTCCGAAATATGTATTACATGATTTTTTAAAAATTAGAAAATAAGATGCTATCTTGGCAACACTCACAAGTTACCTTGTCTCCGTGTCCTGTAAGTGTTTTTAAGTCGTGGAACATTTCTCAGTAATTTTAACTCATAGCTCTCCTCCCACTGTAGTCGAACCGTTTCACCAGAGTACATGATAAGTATGTACGGCCGCGATTAACCCGGAGACCGCCGGCGCCATGAGCACCGGTCCATCGGGGTTGCACCCGATCGACTGTCCTCCCAGGCCGGCTCTGTTGATTGGAATCCTATAATAGCCTATTCAAACCCCTTAACATATAGCCTATAACAGCCTTTTTCCGTCTTTACCTAAAAATTTTAATAACCCTAAAAAAGATAGCATATAATATAGTATACCTATGTATACACACACACAAGCATACATATTTTCAGTCCCTGAAAATTGCACTTGCAAAGCGCAAAATAATCTTTCCTTACGCCGAACGAAAGAACTTGTCAGCGAATGGGATTCTTTCTGGAATATCATTATCTCTGACTTATTTAAATTAAGCACCAGGCTCCATCTTTGGCAGAATTTTCTAATTTGTCTATCATCTTCTGCAATTCTACTGGTTTCTCTACCACCAGTACCAAATCATCCGCGCATAAAAGATTCTTAATATCATGTCCATTTAGATTGCATGAGGTCATCGATATCTTTGATGAATAGTGCAAATTACAATGGGCTCAACAAGCATCCCTGTCTGAGTCCCGTATTGATGCAGAGTCTCCCTGATAGACGGTTTCCACCACACACTTGCCCACTGGTGAACTTATATAGACCCTGTAAAAAATTTATGAATTTGGTGGAGACCCCAATTTGGTAAAGCTTGTAGAAGAGTGCCGCTCTATCAATCGTATCAAATGCCTCTTTAAAATCAACGAGGAATGCATAAACTTTTCTTCTTCTGTTATAAAGGTTAAATATGTTGTCTGTCGTTGAGTACCCTGGTCTAAAACCAGCTTGAGATTCTTTCAACATGCCGTGACTTAGTCGGTTGTTTACTATACCAGTCAGGAGTTTTACAGCCACATCCATAAATGATAGTGCTCTATTTTCCGGAAGGATAGCATCTCCCTTCTTATAGATAGGGAAGATAATTGAGTTTGTAAAGCTTTCAGTTATGCTCCCACCGTCGAATATGTTGTTGAAAGCTCTTACCATCTTATTTAAGAATTCTACCGCAGCATATTTATAAAATTTGTATGGATCTCGATCTGGTCCTAGTCACTTATTATCTTTTGCCTTTTGTAGAGTCGCATAGTAAAATGTCGTCGTAAAAGAATGCATCCTCAACATATTGTGCCACATATAGGATCGGATTCGCACAGATGGGGCGGTTCAAAAACTCTTCAAAATGATTTTTGAAATCAGTGATGGAAACGTTATTCCCTGTTATAACTCTTTGCTATGCCGTGAGGGGCAATTTTACACGACACTTCTTCGTACTACAATTGTTTTTTCTTCCTACACAAATCCTTGAAAGTTTTATTATACAATATACCTATACTTACCTTTTTCGAAATCCGTATTGTGCTTTCTATATAGATTAAGCCACTTGAATGATTTTTGTCTCGCCTTCGGACATGTCATGTCGAACAATTTTTTTCTATATATCTTACGGTGAGTAGCGTCCACCTTAATAGCCGAGTCTTACAATTGTTTTTACTAGTTCGTTTACTGAAGTTTCATTCGGAAGTTCCATTATAGCGAGATCTAGTTTACTTTGATACCGACTTGCATTTTGTCTCTTCCACTCAAGCTTAAGTAGCACCACCATGTCAGCTCCTGAGTTGGTGCCATCTATTTTGCTGTTTACAGTACCTACATACTTATTCCACTGACAGATGGAACGAATGAGTTTGATTCTGAATAAAAAGTCTTTTAATATTTGAAGTCAAAGCGTGGCTGATAGTAATTGCATCATTCACTGATCTTCCTATTGAACCTATATTCTACTGTAAATTCTCCTGGTATTCGTCCATTTAATATGATTAGTTCCTGGTCATCGTAAACCTCTATAAATTTTTTCCCCTACTGTTTACTATTTTGTCTTTTGATTGCCTGATTCAGGTAAGATTATAATTTGATATCAGTAGCTCAGATGGTATTTGCTGTTCTTCCCCTATTCTCACGTTGAGGTCGTGTAGTATTATTAAATTTTCTAAACAAAGTGTTGCTACACATTCCGTCAATGTTAAGATATCTGTGTCCAAGTTGTTGCAGTTAAGGTAGGTTGTATTATGAATAAAGCCAGTGTGTTTACATTAATCGATAATACCACGCAGCTCTTTATATATTGAAATTTGGCAGCCCTACTGAATCTGCAGCTTTTTTGTATTCCGTAAATGTATCCAACCTTTGCTCCTGGTGTTGATCTTGTTGCACTTAACCAGCGTATTTAATTATATCTTTTTCAACTAAATGAGTTTCGTAAAGAAAAGAAAAAGCCTGGTAATATCAACTTATTTTTTAAGCCTGCAATATTATATGTTAAAATATTTAATTTCATCTATTAAATTATCACAATCCATTTTTTTCCAATTCTAAACTTCGACAGACATCTATTCCCTAATCGAATCTAAGTCCAGTCTCATTTTCATCATGGGCTAAGGTGTTGTTATGACAAGCTTCTGCATAGATGTCTCCAAGCAATTTCAAGCCTTTCTAGTGATGCAGTTTGTCATCAATTATTGAGAATATATTTTTTTCTACCATTAAACCAACACCTCTTACCCAAACATTCTTCTCGACGCTGATAGTACTGAGGCCTTTTTGTATTTTCAGTAGGAGAAAACGTTTTTTCCTCACAGTTAGTGGATAGTCTCGATCTATATGAACGTTAGTTCCCTTAAGTTTCCCTTAAGCTTCTTGCAAGATACGTTTCCCAGCCGTCATGAATTTCATCTCCACAAGGATAGGTGGAATAAAATTATCCCTAGGACAGATCTTGTATGCCATCTCAATACTCAATGGCGCTGGGATGCCCAGCACATCATTCCACAAATTTCGAATTGCTTCTATTGGCTTCTCATTATTTTTTATCTTCATTCCCTTAATAATTAGATAATTTCTTTTAAGCCGCTGCTCTAATTGATGAATTCAGTGTTTGCATTGTTGACTCCAATCGGGCACATTCATTCTTAATGTTTGTAAAGTCATCTAGCACTGCTGCAATATCTTCCTTCGTTGCGAGCCTCTCAGACTTAAACGATTGTTTTACAGCCTCCACTAACAGGTGCATGTCCCCCGCTTGCGAAGCAGATTTTGTTTCTTTTCGTACTCGATTTTCTGAATTCTCAGGGGTAGTTTGATCGATACGTCGATCTCTGCCATGGGATTATTTTGATGATTCGTACTATTTTCCTATTTTGTGCACAATTAATATATTAATATTAATCTATGGATGCGAAGTCAGTGTTCCCAAATATTATGTAGCCAAATGGAGGCGTGTATTTTCCAGATTGCATTGTAAAGTTGTAGGCTAAGAATTGGTATTTAGCTTAGGCTCTAAATATATTACCAATTGGTTATTTTGTCAGAATACAAGAATGGTGTTAAATCAATTTAATAATTGGCTTCTATATATTCGGATTCCAATGTTACCCCTGGGTAGTACTTGACTGAGTTCAAGTGTTGCGGCAGCCAGCATCCAAGGTATTCTGTGCAATCCAATCGAATAAAAAATGGTGTTGTCACAGGTTATGAATTTACTTCAGCAGCAACATAAACAAGGTATGAGGAACCAAATCTTTTACCTGGATAAGTTGGTGTATATTTTATTTAAACAAAGAAATTGATGATCCCTCTTGCCGCTATATTTTCTGTCAATGTCGCTTTTGGATTTTTTATTTTAAAACCGTTAAATAGGGCTTCTTTACCAAAGATCTCACTGTGTTTTGATTATTAGCTGATAAATGAATGCAAAGTGCTTAAACATTTAAGAAAAAACTGACTTATATCTAATTTCTGATTGTTTTGAACAGACCTGACTGTCTCGTCATGTTATTCAAACAATATTTACCTATCTAAGTTTGTAGTGTCAGTATGAATTGCCAGAATCGTCTGGCATCATAGGGATCGATTCTTTTAAATTCAAGATATATAAGAGTAATACTTAAAGTATATACTGAAATAATTTCGCAAATCTTTTCAAACGTATGAGGAGAACTTAAAAATAATCAGAGCAATCAGTAAATATAACATACATAACAATAGATCAGTAAAGTATTAATATGTATCAGGCTTAGTTAAAATACAGCATAACAGACGGGCCAAAAGAATGAACTACAATTTTTTGTTTAAGTTAGGAATATTAATAAACGACGAATTTTCGCAGTTTAGTTGACCTATGCTAAGATTAACGACAAGAGTGGAATGATAAATATGTTCACATCAAACAGAAGTCTGAAGCCTGTTCGAAAAATCAGCATGATTCGAAGGCAAAAGTAAATACCAAATCAAGTTAGCGCTCTAGGTCATTACTCAGCTGGCAGAAGGTCGGGGGCATAATACTGCCGACAGATTTCATACCATGCCAGGAAAAGTAATATCTGGCATGCAAAGGATCATCATCATTATCACTTTGGTAAAATTAATAAGTAACAAGTAAAAAAGGCTAGAATTGGTCTAAGCCCAATTCTTATGATACCCTAGAGCCTAGATGAATGAATACCGGTATGTAATTTCGTACGGTTACCAATTAGTGCAAGTTTGATCGTTGAAGTGGTTCTTTCCATATATGTATAACGGTTCCTCGGACAGTAAAATCGATTATCACCAATTTCATAGGATTTCATATTTTAAAGAACTAGGACTGATCGTTTTCAAAATATACGTAAAAATCCTAAATTTTTATATGGCAACACCAAGAAAGGTATACGCGATTTAAACCATTTTTGAACTGAGCTCTGAGCTCTCCATGTCGACGCGTACTGAGGCAGTGTCCAAATATATAACGAAAAATTGAAGTTTTGTATGGCAAAACTAAAAAGGGGCTGCCCAATTGAGTCGAAATTTTATTTATTATTAGGAAAACACCATGTAGTAAATTTCTGCTCTCTACGTCAACACGTTCTGGGGCAGTCCCCAATTTTATAGTGAGAAACGAAATTTTTGTATGGCAATCTGCGAAAGAGCTGCCCGATTGGTCCTATTTTCGAACTTCATTTTACTTTTTTTTAAGTCTGTGTGCAAAATTTTAACTATCCAAGTAGACGCGTTCTCGAGTTATCGATGGACGGACAGACATTCATAAATCAAAATACCATTCAATATTAAGCTTGGCGGTCCAAGCTATTTGGCTCTATCGTTATTATTTCTATGTGTTACAAACGGAATGACAAACTTAGTACCTATACTCTATGATTTCATTATCCGTCCATCCGTTCTCTGGATAACTTGTAACGCTGGTATTAGACCCATAGTATCTCCCTTTAATTTCCACAAAATACCTAACAATACAAATATTACGTAATTATAAGATTTAAGAGCCACTGTAAATATCCCATATGGAATTTATGAAATTAGCAAGCATTAAAATTCATTTTCTTGAGTATTCTTCTGATTAGATAATAGTTAGATAATTTTAACTAACATACAATATAAAAATAATAATCACAGCCATAACTTTAATTATATAAATTCTAAACTGAAATAAAAACAAATATGCAAGGATAAAAATAACCTTCTGGAAATAAACAATAGAAAAAATGAATTAGTGGTACCCAACTAGAAGTAGAAGACATCTAGCCAAACGTAGTGAGAGCAATTTCTCGATAATTTATGTGACAGTACAACGACGCAACGATGTGGATTATGTGGATGACAAAGAGGTTGTCTGTCCCTTTTCTCGGCACTTTCGTCTGGCACATTCTTTCTTAGCTGACCGATTCTCTGGTGAAGTAAATTTTTAAACACAGATCACAAAAATCAAAAAATAAGTATTTTTTGCCTCAAAAAGTTTCAAGTAGACTTCAGTTCTGGTGCCTGAATCACCGATATTCATGGATAAACGAAAAATCGTAGTAAGAAGCGATCCAACGAAAAGTACCAGCGAGCTTACGTACAGACCACGAGGGATCTCAAAAATTAAGGAAAGTAAGTGCCCCAACAATTCTCCCTACTAACGCTAATTTCGACATAAAGATATAAATAATAAAATAAGAAAAGAAGTCGCATAAACATAACTTAAAAAGAAAAAGAAGTTAACATAACCTGTACTAACCATATTTAATTATTTTTACTGAAAGCAGGACGGCAGACTAGGGGAAGTATATTAAAAAAGATTATTGTAAAAAAAAGAAAAAAAAACAAATAAGAGGATGAATTCTATATTATAAAACTTAAATCTACTTACAATCTTTTTCAAGCTATTCCTAAATTATTATTATTTACATAGAAAGCTAAAATTTTGCGCACAGGCTTTTTAGATGTAAGGCTGGGTCGTTATCATGAAAAGGACAACTCGGTGCACAATACGCAAGATGTGGCAGGGCGTTAAGATTTTTGAATAAATCGCAAATTGGTTAATGGAATATTTATTAAGGCAACAAAATAAATCTTTTCTAATTTTTAAATTTGTCCCCCAATTTTTATTGAAAATGATTTAAAAATGAAAATTCAATGATTTTTTTTAAATTTCTCTGGTTTGCGGCTGCCACAAATTTGAACTAAATGAAATAAATTTTTAGCATACGCTTTTTAAGGATAATAAACAGAAAATAACGTGTTCTGATTTTTAAAATTCTACTTATATTTACCACAATTTGAAAAAATCATGGACGGTAAATTTAAAAAGTGAACGCGCATCTAGAAGTATGATATTATTAAAACGTTTCGAGATCTGCTTCGTATCTAATATATAATATATTGGCTTTGATAAAACACTTTTTATCAGTAGTAACCCTAAATAATTAATTTAAAAATAATTATTTCGACGAACCCACTTATTTATTTTTTGTTTACAGTTCTCTCTCAGTTGGTACTTGGTGCTTAGACCGAAAGAGTCAGCAATATAGAAGTGAGCCCACTTTCTGCAGTGTATTTCTATGAACATAAGTCCATATTATGCCTACATGTCAGTGCTCCATACCTACGAGTTTCTCAAGCAGTATTTAAATATAATTTATGTGTAATATCTAAATTTTATATGGCAGACCTGAGAAGTTTTTACGACTTTACCTATTATCGAACTAAATATATAATTCTTATTAAAAAGCCCTGTACAAAATGTAAGCATGCCAAATCAACGTGTATCGTGGGGATAGACGAATGGATATACAAAACTCTAAATTCCCTTAATACTTACATATTATGCGTGGGTGTTCAATCCATTTTACCGTACCATAATTATTTCTATGCGTTACAAACGTAATGACAAATTTAATAGGTATACCATATGATTTATGTATCTATGTATGTAGTAGGTATATTACATATAGATGTGTAATAAAAAATTGCAAAAGTTTGTAGTAAATGAAGTCATACATTTATACCTATACTGAAATAATTGACATCATTATGAGTTTAGATAATGCGAAATTGGTTTGCAGCTGAACACGAAGGCACTTTGATTATTGTGTGCATTACAGTTAAAACTACAAATGAGATTTTCATTGCAGCTGGTAGCGAAGCAAATGGAGTTTCGACAGAAGTAAGAGTATGGGAATAGCAAATACATGTAGTAGGTATCATACCAAGCACCAGTGTTCACAAATACGAGTATATACATAGTAAATTTTGCGTAATGCGATGGCAAAGCAACAGTTAAAAAATAGAAAACATAAGAAAAGAAAATTTATTATTTGTAGTGATTTCTCGGGTTGCTGCAATGATAATTGCAACCTAAGGCCACTTGCTTACCTGTAGAATAACGATATACTAGGATGATGGGCTACTGGGGAACCTGGTGTCGGGCCTTTGATGACTTTTATCCAACAATTGAACTGGTATTTACCTACAAGGTTTTATAAATTCACTTAATTTTCAACAAACACTTTCTTTTATTTCCCGATATAATTTTTTTCTGATTTTCTTACAAATATTCACTGAGTAATAAGATAATATTGAAACAAACAGCACTTTCTAGCACTCCACTGGACTCCACTCCATTCAGTTTTGTTAAGAGATTTTTTTTTGTGTTTTTGCACAATCCACCATAGTTTTCAATGCACAATATGAGGTAAAGTCACTGGTTTTAGGGAAATTTGGAATGGCTGAATTATCTACTCTTCATACCGAAGAAAAATTCTGCACTCCACAAGACCGTAGTACCATCTACCAAACAAAACACGGTCCTATGTAGTATGTACATATCAAAACGAATTTAATATGAACAATCAACGCGGAAACACTCATCCATGCAAAACAACTCACCAAGTCACCACTGCACTTAAACTGAATTGGAGTGGAGCTCTGAAAATTGAACTTATTTCATCGGAATCGACCAAGCAAGCAAGCGGCGCGGCATTAAGCAATAAACTTTCAAAGCAGAAAGCTCACCATAATACCTACCGATACCGACTACCGTATGGCGTCATATGCAGAACGATTCAGAAAAATTGCAACATGCAAATGTACGGCATCCGAACGCAACGCAATATGTACTTATTACTGCCGCCACGCCAGAGCTCCTCATGGCTACCATACTAACAATATAAGGTAGGTATAGGTATACTGATGACCAGTGTTGCCGTTTCACTCCAATTGGAGTATATGTACTCTATTTCAGGGTTATGTGCTCCCGTGCTCCTCCATTCCGATAAATACAGCACTTCCACATTCATAATCATAAGCATTACTGACAAGTTTATTTATTCTATTAAAACACAAAATTTTAAAATTTAAACCATTTCAATTGTAATTGTACATACATACTTAGATGTGCTTATATCTTAAAATTCTAAAGAAAGAAAGGTTTGTAAAAATTCACTTTGTAGTTGCGGTCATGTATTCAGTTTCTGCATATAGGTATATAATTTCTAAATTGCGCTGTAGGCGGCATAAACTGAATTTTGACCGCACCTTATGGAGAGTTTGATTTACAATATTATTGGAACAGATTTTTATACCCAAGATGTTTAAATCTTAGGGTATACTAAATGCTGGCTAAATCTATTACTTTTTCATTTAGTAAATTTTCGAGCTAGCTAATTCTTGTTCTTTCTAAATTACTAACTCTTCTTTTTTTTAAATGGCACATTCGTTTTTTTAATTTGAAAGTTTTTTAAAAGTATTTCTTTTGGGTACAATGAACGAAATCTAAGAGCGAGTGGTTATGACCGATATAAGTAAGAAGGAATAAATTTTTGTAATTATTCCCGTATTGAAATATTGTCTTTTTAATTATTTCAGGGACGAACGATGAAACAATGAAGTTTATTGCAGCTAGGATAACGTTTGATGAGGAATTCACAAATTAAATAGTCGATATAAAAATTTCAATAGCAATGAAAGTGACAGCTGAGCAATTGGCTAAATTCCACTTTAGTTTGGCACAACCCTGGAATTAGCTGGCTAAATTTCCAACGCAAACTGGAATTTAGTCAGCATTTAGCTCGTTTAGCACAGATCTTAAATTTGTCATTCCGTTTGTAAACCATAGACATAACAATGGACTGAGCGACTGAGCGTATGGCACAAGTTTTATAGTTTTCTCTTTCGCGCTATGTTGAGTACCAACTTCATTTGATATATTTATGTTGACCGAAAAAGAAAATGCAATCACCGCAGGAAGAATAAGGTAAAGGATAGTGTGTGATGCTCCGTCTCTCTTGCCCATACGCAGGATTCAGGTAAAAATAATCTTTTGAGAACTGAATTTGGAATGAGTTTAATTTCTTATAAGAGTGCTTATAAACAATTAAAATATCACTTGAACAAAAGAAAGATATTTTTATAACCTAGATGAAAGGGGATACTAAAGGTGAAGACGGCGAGAGACTTTTGGTCTCCAGTCTCCGGTTTACAGAGACTAAAATCTCCGAAATGTTTACACGGCAAGAGACTTTTTTCTCTGGAGACCAAGAAATTACGTCTCTGAAACTGGAGTGGAGACCATAATAAAAAAGTCTCTAGAGACACGTCTCCGAAGTGTACACACGAGATTTATGTTTGGTGTCTGCATTTAGATGAAAATCTAATGAACGCGGCAGGCGTCGCGTCGCTTTGACGGTTCAGTCGAATATACGTGTTTAAGTTCGTGCTGGCCAAATGGCTGCTGCGCTTGTCAGATTCGACGCGAAAGTAGAGCAATGTTCTACTTTTAATGCGCGGCAGACGCTTTGACAGTTCTTTTGATTGATTTTAAACTGTTTATATGCTTGGTAAGCTGAAAATGAAAGAACTGCCACATGTAATAACTCTGATTTATCCATTATTTCACTTTCAAATAATAACTCAAGCTTTTCTATTCAATTTTCTTTTTATAAATAAATCTTAAGAGTACCAACGTGACGCGTCCATTGGGCCCTGCTCAAATCCTACACGCGCCCGCCGCAGAGAACTGTCAAAACGACGCGACGCCTGCTGCGTTCATTGGGTTTTCACCATTAGATCTCCAGACATCTGTCATCTGTGTTAATTGTTCTTTCAATGGTGATATCTGCGGCGTTAAAAGTGTATTACTTTTCCTAATAAAATGGTGTTCATGCTCCATAAAGCAGAAATGGCAGCAGCAGTGGCTGCTTATATATTGTTGAAAAGACGACAAAAAAGAAGACGTCGGATTTGGGTAAATGGATAGGATGCCGAGTTGTGGTCGAAGACTTTTATCGGAATTACATAATGAAGACGAGAACATATATAAAAATTTCGTTCGAATGACTATACAAGATTTTGATTGGTTAATCGAAAAAATCCTGCCACAAATAGAGAAACAAGACACGAATAGAGAAAAGCTATTACTGCAAAGGAACGCCTTGGTGTTACGTTGTGGTTTCTGGCTACGGGTAAAACGTACGAATCCTTGCAATTAAATTAATATTCGTTTTATTTTTAATACTCAGGTAACAGTTACCACTCACTTATGTATATGTTCCGCATATCGCGATCTGCAATTGAGAAAATCATACCTGTAGTATGAGCTGCTATATCCAGTAAAGGAAAAATCATCCTAAGGTAAAATTAATTATTTGAATAAAACAAATCCATCCATTTACTATAATATATTAAATAAAAATTAACAAAAGAATGTCTTTGTAACAATTTGTCAAACTCATTCCACATCACTCTTTTTCCTTTCAGCGTAGAACAACACTTACTTACAAGAGACAGAATACGCAAATAGTCTCCGGAGACCTGGAGACGAGAAATGAACAAACTCCGGAGACCGGAGACTGAGCCTGGAGACCTGTTTGTTTTAAAATACACGATGGGAGACCGTAGACAAAAAAGTCTCTAGAGACTAGGTCTCTTTAGGTCTCCAAACTCGAGAGCGCGTTCAGTTAGGGAGCTTCTGTGCACGGGCTTTTTTTATAAAAAAGTAAATTTAATTTCGAAAATACGACAAATCGGGCAACTCCTTCGTAGGGTTTCCATACAAAAATTTAATTTTTCACATATATTTGAACACTGCCTGAGAACGCGTTGACGTAGAAAGCTGAAATTTTGTACAATGTGTTTTCGTAGCAATAGTACGTAAAGCTATAAAAAGTGATTAAATCGGAAAACGCTTTCGTGGTGTTGCCATATAAAAATTTAGGTATGTTACATACTGTGAAAACGATCACTTCTATTGTACTGAAAATTTCTTCAGAATATGCAATTCTATGAAAATTGTTATAATCATTTTTACTGTCCGACGAACTGTTCTAGAAATATATGCGAAAAACCACTTCACTTCCCTTGTAGCTAGACGAATCATCATGAGCGCACTAATAAGCCCATAATGATTGGTTGGATGAATATAATGCTAGCGACGGGACTAAACTCATTTATACAGGGTGTTCCGTAAGTGGTGTAATATCCGAAGGCTACGGATAGGTCATCTTTAAACGAGCAAAAAAATTTATGGATAGCGGGGGGGGGAGTACTAACGGTTTCCGAGATAACGGAACTTTAAGATCTGGCGAGCAACTGGTTAGGTACACCTTAATATTTTGAGTTTCTTAGAATCCGGGGAAGTATAGCAAAACAAATCGATAATGGTTTTATTGCCTATGGAAATCCTAATCATAAAATGCAATTTCTAGAATAATCACACACACGAGCGTTTACCTGAATGCATTATCTAATAATGTGCATATAAAAGCGGAAGAACGTAAAATTTCGTGGAATTTCACACAGTAAACTAAGTAAATTAATCACATGTGTATTGCGACAATTTATTTTATTAATCAATAATGGGTAGCCTTACCATTATTCCTAATGACTTCAAATAATCGTTTTTTTATAGATTCATACAAATTTTTATAAGTACGTCGAGGAATATTAGCCCAAGCTTCTTTTATTGCTTCTTCTAGCATTGCAACATTCTCATATTGCTTGCCATTATCGTAAATTTTTCTGGACAACCATCCCCAGAGATTTTCTATGATGTTGCGGTCGGGCGAAAGTGATGGCCAATCCAAAACTGTGATGTCTTCTGCCTCAAACCAGTTTTTAACATAACGAGCAGTATGAATGGGCGCCAGATCTTGTTGAAAAATCCAATCCATTCTTCCTAAGATTTCATCAAAATCGGCTGCTGCCATTCGTAGTAAATCTACGTACGTTTCTGCGGTTTGTCTTCCTCTTAAAATTCTGATCTACACAGGCCCTCTATAGGATATGGCTCCCCATATCATAATTGAACCCGCTCTGCTGTGGTGGCGGGATAAATATTTCCTCTCCTTCCGAATATCATGGAAATAATATGAGAAGCCATCAGGACCATCCAAACAGAATCCTTTTTCATCAGAAAAGATTACTTTCTTCCACTCTTCATCCCAGCTGATGTGGTTTCGAGCAAACTGCAAGCGAGCTTGCTGATGTCGTCGCGTTAACGCTGGTTTTTTCTTCAAACGGAGTCGTTTTATTGTTGGGCTTTTTATACCCTAGATGAAATCTATAGGGTATACTAAGTTTGCCATTCCGTTTGTAACGCACAGAAATAACGATGGTAGAGCAAAATGGATTGAACACCCCCGCATAAAATTAAAAGTTATTTTGATTTTTGCATGTCCGTCTGTCCGTCCGTTCGTCCGTCCGTCCGTCCGTCCGTCCGTTCGTCCGTCCGTCCGTCCGTCCGTGCGCACTATAACTCGAGAACGCGTTCACTTAGAAAGCTGAAATTTTGTACACGGACTTTAAAAAAAAAAAGTAAAATTAAGTTCGAAAATGAGACAAATCGGACAACTCCTTCGTGGGGTTGCCATACAAAAATTTAGTTTTCCACGATATATTTGGACACTACCTGAGAAGACGTCGACATAGAAAGCTGAAATTTGGTACGTTGTGTTTTCATACTAATAGCAAATAAAATTTCAAAAATGAACTAAATCGGGCAACCCCTTCTTGTTGTTGCCATATCAAAATTTTGGTTTTTTACATATACTTTGAAAACGATCATTCCCAGACATTTTTATTGTAATAAAAACTTCTTCAGAATAAGAAATCCTATAAAATTTGTAATAATCATTTTTTCTGTCCGACGAGCCGTTCTAGAAATATATGCGAGAAACCAATGCAAAAAATCAACATTGCCCAAATGGGTGACCATATGAAATTTCATACGTGCATTCATCTAGGGTATCATAAGAATTGGTCTTAGACCAATTCTAGCTTTTTCACTTGTTTTTATTACCCTTCGTACCGTCCAGACACTTGCAGAAGTTCCTGCTTGTTCACCAATTCTCCGTGCACAGCGTAGAGTTTGACGCTACCCTCAAAATTTGGCGCCGTTCTCTCTCAGTGGTCGCAGTTTTGATCCCTCCTTTGTAATTTTAGCCGTAGTTTTCCGGATCCCGGAGAAAACGGCACACTGCGTTGGCACTACGACCTATTTTTTCTCCTATTTTCCTTCCGGAATATCCTTCCTCCGTTAATGCTTTAATTTTTCCCATTTCTTCCAGGTTCAACTGTTTTCTTTTTCCCATTTTTTAAGATGTTACGTTTACTTTTTCAAAACAAATTTTCACAGAAAAATAATAGCACACTCACCATAGGCAGTCCAAAATAGTTAAACGTACCTAATCAGTTGCTCCGCTTTTATATGCACATCCTAAAAACGCTCGTGAATAATAAAAATTAATTAATCATGTTATAGTCCTTTATTGGTTTAATAATTGGCCCATAAAAAGTATGGACATCTTTTATTGAGAATGACAATGAAACACTGCCATCAGTTGCTGTAATTGTAAATTTTGACTGATTTCATGATAGTGCTTAGCGGGTGATGGTTTATAATGAAGAATTTGGTCACGAAAATTATTGGCTTACACCACTATGATTCTTACCGGCTAATGTATCTATACAAGTATATTTACTTATCTAATAAACTAAACTTACTTAGTCTTTTTGTTTACGTACGGGCTATTCTAGCTCTCTCATCCGATCGAGCATTAAACACAGAAATAAATACAACAAAATCAAAAATAACTATAACACTTTTAATAAATTAACACAGAGAATCGGCAAAGTGAATTGCCCTAGTCAAGTTTAAAAAATGTCCTAGTTCATGAATATGTGGTCCAAAAAGATTCATTTCGGCAATTTTTTTTCGTTTTCCTTATATTTTTAATAATAATAATAATAATTTATTTACTGCCCAAGTACAAAGATTGCAATCTTATTATTTACTTCTAATTTGGTACATTATATTAGGAAAACTTAAACTTAGGCCTGGATACTTAGATAAAATGAAAAAAGATTAACCAAATAATTAAGGAAACATGAATAAAATAATAATGAAGAAATAAATCATTGTAAGATAAAAAGAGAGGGAACAAATACTAATGCTAAAATAAATATAAATGGGGATATAAATAAATAAATATGTAAATTAATTAATTAATTAATAAAAATATAATGTTCTATTATAAGAAGAGAGTTACTCAAAACAAAAAAAAATAAAGGATTAAGTATACAACAAATTTAGACTAACAAAAATCAAAGAGAAGAAAACACATTAAAAGAAAAAAAATTAAAAAAGAAATATAAATTAGTTAAAGAGAAAAAAAAAGTAATAGCAAAATATCAGAGTTAGTTATGTATATACATTAAGTATCAATTAAAAGCAATAAATTGATTAATTGCTATATAGTTTGCATCATTCATAACTAAAGGCTAGGTAAGTCCTAAATTATTTTAGAAAAGGCTCTGCCAGAACTCGCACGCTGAGGACCACCAGGAAGAGAGTTCCACCTTCGAATTGCTTGAACAAGGTAAGAGCGGTCGCCAAATCGTGAAGAACATCTAGGAGTAAGAAGTTTAAGATGTCGTGCTGAATTTATAAATTGTAGTATTTACAAATTTAATCTGGTTGATGGTTATTAGACAGGCAGTGGTTTGACAAAGCTGTTTTTCCTTTGTTTTTTTTTTTACTTTATGTCCGATTTGTGATATTCTATTTTTAAGATACTGCCCTGTTGTTCCAACATAGGATATGTTGAATGTATTGTCCCCAAAGAGGATTTTATATACCACATCAGATACTAATTCTCTTGAAATTTTATCTTTGATTTTGCTAAAGCAGTTCTTTTACTGATTTTTAGGATTTTAACGCTATTTTTGTTTGTGGATTTTACTTACATTGAACTATCCTACTAAGTTTCTCTGAGAGGACCGGAATTTATGTTGCCGTCCTGTAAGTTCTGGGAGGACTATTATTTGAGGGATTGGTTTGGCAAGAGCTTGATTTCCGTAGTTTGTGTATATGTTGGAACAACATCTTTTTTGGGAAGCCATTTGGTGAAAGAATTGCACGTATAATTGGGATATTTTTATGTGGATGACTTATATTTTGAGCTCGACTTATGAAATTTCTGGCTGTGTTTAATTTTAGGTAATGAGGATGAGTAGATTTGAAATGAAGTAACCTCCCCGATGATATGGGTTTTTGATACCAATCAGTGATGAGATCTTTGCTTCTTCTTTTAATGTTAACGTCCATGAAAGGCAAGCAGCCATCCACGTTCCTTTCTAATGTGACTGTAAAACTAAAATTACATACGGGCCCGTATTCAGGGTATCATTGATTTCAACATATTGCTGTCATGCAATAGTATGATGAAAACTTTTCTAAGTTTCACATAATTTGTTTCGAGTTTTTTTCTTATGTTCCCCGCAAGCGTCCGCGTTTTTGCCTAAAACATCAGTGCCATGGTTCAATAAAGAACTGAAACGTCTTAAAAATAGAACCAATAAAATGTGGAAAATTTATAGGAGGGACAAAAACATTATGAGTCACAACAACTTCCTCATATCCTATAATGAGTTCAAGGAACTTTCCTCTACACTTTATGATGAATAGATATATTTAATGCATGCGTGCAAAATTATTTAGTCACCCACACATCGTTTTTTAAATTTATTAACATGAAGCAAAAAACGGGGACAACTTCCCCAATACCATGAGGTACAAAGATTCTGCTAGTGGTGATTCTTTTGAAATTTGCAATATGTTTGCTTCATTTTTGACAATACATTTGCCTCGTCAAATTTTCAACCTCGAGATAGCAACTTCAGTCATATGAACGACTCCCATAACGTTTAATCCGCTATCCCTTCATTTGCACAAGAGGATATACTCGGTCATATTAATGGGCTTCCATATGAGTTCACAATCTAACGTGTCCTGATGGGATCCCTCCAGCCTTTTTTAAGTCTGGCTTGCATGTAGTGGCAGCTCTGCTGTAAATTATTTTCCAAAAATATCTCGATAGTGGCTGTTTCCCGCAGCTATGGAAAATTCATTTATCATCCCTATCCAAAAAACGGCAGTAAAAATTAAATTTCTTACTAAAGGCCGATTGAAAAATTATCTTGCATGTCCAAATTATTCGAATCTATCATTTACTATCAACTATCAACTTCTGGTAAGAATTTGCTCTTTTCAAACCAACATGGGTTTATTTCGGGCAGGTCTACAACAACTAATTTGTTTGTTGGAATTTGTGTCGGTTACCATTGTCGGGTTTGCAAAAGCCTTCGACAAGTTATCTCACTCCGTGATACTCTTTAAAATGGAAAAGTATGGGTTCCACCAACATTTCTAAAATGGACGCAATCTTATTTATATAACAGAACATACCAAATCTATTTCCACCATTACATGTCCAGAGTCTTAAAACCTTCATCTGGGGTACCTTAAGTAGTCATTTGGCACCGTATAGAGTGACCATAAAAAATTTTACAATTGGTGCAAGAGCAATAATATGGTACTCAATATCGACAAATGTTAGGTTATGACTTTCCATAGGTAACAGACGCCAATCACTAATGATTATGAGTTCTCGGATTCCTCGATTCGTCGTGTGGGCTTTGTCTGGGATTTGAGTGTTAAATGTGACCGCAGGTTGAATTTTATCTCCCATATAAACTACATGGTATCAAAGAATAATTCTATGCTGGGCTTTATAAAATGGTGGTCCGAGAGCTCTCGAATTCTACCATAACATTGCATTTGTACACTTGCTTTGTGAGACCACTTCTTGAATACCTTAGTCAGGTCTGGTCTCTTGAATACGTTAGTCAGGTCTGGTATCCTTTTTACGATAAACACATCGACCATATCGAACAGTTCAGCGGAACTTCCTATGATTTGCTCTTAGGCACTTACCCTGATTGATTCTTCCCCCTATGAGGATCATTTGAACCTATGTATTAGCTTGAGAAACGTCGCCTGGCTGGAAGTCATTTTATACGGTGTTCAGTTTATGTTTATTTTAACATACTAATACTAACACCGACTAAGTGATAAAAAGCAAATATTGTTGACCGTTCATCTATTGTGTCACTACAGCGAGTTTGTGTTAAGCTGGTTCGGACAGTCAATTTATAAGAATTGGTCTTACTAATTCTAGCTTTTTTCCTTGTTAATTTAAAAAATGGCCTTGGTGAGAAAATGTTCCCCAAACTTGAAAAATTTATTGGATCCAATTCACCTTTGTATGATAGCAGTGCTACTGCGGAAATAATATTTTTACAAGTTAATTTAATTTAAGACAAAAACGAAAAATAGAAACACAAAATTTATTTATTATTTGGAAAAATAGAAGCAGATAGTTGGAATCTATCGATTGGATTAATAAACTTATTATAAAACTATTCTGAGGTGAGAGGCAGATGGCTGAACATGAACAGCAGATCTGATTCGGCTACTAGTTCCTTAGTTGAAGACATTTTTGTTTATTTAAAGAATAGTAATAACATCCGCACTAAGCTAAATTTAACTGGCGAAAATTTATCCTGAATTTTAGCGAGACTAGACTAATTTATTGTAAGTGACACCACCAGCAAGTTTTCAAGGAATTAAGCTTGAATTTATCGTGCCAGGCCGTAATTTAGCACGCTAAAATATTACTTGACAGAGTTCTGAGAAATGTCAACTAAAAGAAACAAAAAAATTGTAAAACTATCAAAATATTAGAAAAAGTGATTGAAATAATAAAAATGCTTTTTCTGCTTCTTCGATTTTTAGTAGGTATCCCAATGTCTCCAATGTCCTACTTTAGCTGCCATAAGAACGACCCGATAATGGAGATTCGTTAAAATTTAGTTTAGCGCAAATTCTAATAAATACCTGAACATAGTCTTTTAAAAAAGATGTTTCAATTAAAACAAACCGCTTGCTTACATATTTTATTCTCTCCACTCTCTTTTCATAAGTATTACGATTACGAAGACTCAGCACTTGGTATAATGATTGATATATTTTTTCAGTTTACTCTGCCTTTGTTTGTCTAAATATCCCTAAATTACAACGTTATTTGAGAGCACGTATATCTTTTAGTACCTATATATATAGGTAGTAACACTAAAATGACAATTATAAATACGTAATTCATGTATGGTAATGTGCACTATGTTTTAGTCCACAGTACTCCCATTTGCAATCTTATATACGCCGTCGAATCGAAATACGAAACGGCATCACTGCTCATGACTCAAAGTCGAATATAGAGCCAAAGTAAACTTTACTTACAGCCGCAACTTAACTGATTCCAACTCAACTCACACACACTATTCACCGACTGCCAGCAGTGCAGAACTGGTTTTCCCCAATGACCCCACCCCCACCACTTTGTGCAATTATTATTGATCACACTACACTGTAATGACTACAGTCATAACATAAGGCAACTTGGCTGTTAATCACTCCGTTGAGCTTTTTTTGAGCTTCGCGACATAGTATCTACATATATATTTACTACCTACTTTCTAGTGGTTCTAGTCATGTTTCATATAAAATCATATGAGAATGAGGATAGTTTGGTTTTGTAACCGGTGTAGGCTGGGAGAGGACAGGCGCAGCTCGTACAGCATGCGGCTACGTCGGCTTCATCATTCAGCATCACATTAGCGTACCCCAAACAATGCCATACTAAAGTTAACTTGGGTTATCTTTGACCATACAGTCACGTAAACCATATGGCTTCTCTGAACGATGCGATGCACGATCCCTTAATTTGAACTTTATAAGCCATTTGTAATTCGCATGTAATTGGGCTGGGGGATACACTAGGTAAATGATTTTAAATATATAATGACTCTTTTTTGAAAATATGCAACTTCCATCCAAAGTCTTCATTTACTGTTTGCATATCGAAAGAAAAAGTATGTACTAATTTCTTGGGTTCCCTACAAAAAGAGGCAAAATCGCAACCCTTATAAGATAGCTCGGCGTCCGTCCGTCTGTCTGTCAGATGTTTTTCTCGAAAACGACTTGACTTAGGAATTTCAAATTAGGCAGAATGTTTAATCTTCGCGATGCGACGCGAATATAAATATTTCGACAGCAAAAGATTTATTAAATATTGTTTTTATACCCTATATGAAATCTATAGGGTATACTAAATTTGTCATTCCGTTTGTAACGCACACAAATAATGATGGTAGAGCAAAATAGATTGGACACCTACGTATAATATTAAAAGTTATTTTGATTTTTGCATGTCCGTCCATCCGTGGGCACCATAACTCGAGAACACGTTTACTTGGAGCGCTGAAATTTTGTAAGCGGACTTTAAAAAAAGAGTAAGATTAAGTCCAAAAATGAGACAAATCGGGCAACTCCTTCGTGGGGTTGCCATACAAACATTTTGTTTTCCAGAATATATTTGGACACTGCCTGAGAATGCGTTGTCATAGAGAGCTGAAATTTGGTACATGCTAATTTCACACTAATTGCAAATAAAATGTCAAAAATCGAATAAATTGGGCAACCCCTTCTTGGTGTTGCCATATAAAAATTTAGGTTTTTACTGATACGTATCAATAATTTCTTTAGAATATGAAATGCTATAAAATTGCTTATAATCAATTTTTCTGTCCAACAAATCGTTCTAGAAATATATGCGAAAACCACGGCTTAAATCAAAATTGTTCAAATGGGTGACCATATGCAATTTCATACGGGCATTCATCTAGCTTATCATAAGAATTGGTCTTAGATCAATTGCAGCTTTTTTTTTATTTTTAATAGGGCTGTTTTTTGTATTTTGTGGGGCATTGTTTGAAAGGGCTTCTTTTAATAATTAAAATTTTTTTTTTTAATTTTTTGATTTCTAAAGTTAAAATTTTTATATGTATTATGAAGGTTAGTAGGCATTGAGTCATCGAGTACATTAAGGCAAAAGGTATTTAATATTAAATCTATGTACGTATTCATATCGTGACTATTATAACTGAATACGTTTATTATTTATTTAATAATTTGGTCCCTATTAGAGTTTGTCGCAAGCGAAATGTGGGATCTGCTTGGTTTACTAATGAAATCCTAAGCTTAATCGCAAAAGGGACTACTAATACCATCGTTACAGGCTATCACGATCACCTTTCGATTTAAAAAGTTATTAAATTGTACGTAATTAAGACAACATTACGAAATATGCAACCAAAAGAAGATATTTTGATTCGAAGCTTGACCCTATCGTTCCTCCTAAAAATCTTTGGGCTAACCTTTGCAAATTAGGAGTGTGTGGTAAGGATTCACAACAATGTAATTTCGACGCGAACAGCTTAAACTCATTCTTCACATCTACTCAATCCTCCGCGAATGGTTGTCCAGAATTAATATCTAACTTTGACAGAGCGTCTGAGTCGTATATTAGCGATGGATTCTCATTTAGGTGTCGATGTGTCTGAGGTGTCTGAGGCTATAAATAAAATTAAATCGTCTGCTACAGATTCTGGTAAAATCCCACCAAAAATTTGTCAAAATTATTCTGCCGTTTATTCGACAAGCCTTGACACATGTCTTTAATGCATGTTAAACTACATCGCAATTCCTAGTGCACTGGAAAAAGGCTGTTATCCTACCGATTCCCAAATCCCGCACGTGTACTGAATTCAAAGTCTTTCGCCCGATCAATCTACTTTGTTTTTTCTGCAAGGCTCTCGAAAAATTAATGAACGATCAAATTACCACATATGTTAACCAAACAAATGTGGTAACCTGCTGAGAGTCCGGTTTTCGACCACGGCAAAGCTGTAAATCTGCGTTACCCAAACTAGTATCTGATATTTCTGAGGCACTAGACAAAGATCATACGGCCATATTGGTTCTCCTTGACTTTAGTAAGGCATTTGATTCCATCAATCATGGCTTACGCTTCTTCGAATTGATAAAACCCGAATCCAGTTTGTCAAAGTTTCTGACATTCTTTCATCTCCCTAACTCTCAGCTGTGGCGTGCCTCAAGGTTATATTCTCGCACCTCTTGGGACGCTAAATATCGACCTGGTTAGAATTGGTGAAAGGGCCAAACGTAATCAGCTTATACTCAACCCCAAGAAGACCACATGTATGCCAGTGATCGAAGAAGCTACGATGTTTCAGACCTACATCCAATCAAGATAAACAACACCATCGTACTTATGTCGATTCTGTTAAGAATTTGGCTTATTATTTGGCTCACTTGCTGTAATCGTGTCTCTAATACGATTACAAAAATTTATTCCTGTGTGAGAATGTTGAGATTTACTGCCAACATGTTGTCCCGTCAAATGCACATGGTATACTCAAAAGCTATTGTATTACCACATATTAATTTTGGAAGTTTAATTTTTCCGAAACTCGATTCACAATGTCAGCGCAAGCTAACAGTAGCTATTAATCCCACTGTACGATTTGTTCACGGTTTACCCAGAACTTCTCATGTGTCTCCTTACACTAACTCATACCTAGGTTGTACACTGGATGTGTATCTAATAGAAAGAAGATTAAAATTTTTATATAATTTGGTATATTCTAAGGAGCCTGAAAATCTGTATGATCGTAGGTTCATCTCAGCACGGCAACCTATTATTGCCTAACTTTCAAACTCAAATTGACGAGCGATTTTTCTTTGTACAGGTTTTACGCAAATGGAATAGTCTACCCACTAGCGTTCAAAGAACTAATTCCGTTGATACATTCGGCAGGCTTTTGACTTCGATCCGCTTACCATGAATTCTCTTTTCTTGATAGGTGGACGTGCGTTTTTGCTTGATTACTCTACGTCTCGTTCCCTCTTTAATTAAGCTTTCTCAGTCTATTATTTTTATTTTAGATTCAGATTTTTCAGTAAGCAATATTCATTTGTTGTTCTTTTTTTTTTTTTCCTCACTGTATTTTTATATATACATTTGTACAATGTATACTACTTCTTTTATCTCCTTATGCATTATTAGAGTTAAATATCCGGCATTCTTAGCGTGTGTGTATGTAGTCGCTCACAGCTTAAATGATGTGACTACTGAGTACGAGGAAAATGTTTAAGAACTTCTAGGATATGATAATCCATTTATAAAAACATAAAAAATATTTCAGTCCATGGTCTTATTTATCAGTTCCAATGAAAAACACAACACAAATTTACTTCATTTAACAAGAAAAAAAACAAACTCATTTTAAACTCACAAAATCACCTCACAGCTTAAATGATGTTCTGTTGTGTAAGTTCTTAATACTAGTTATAATGATTTTTAATTTTTTCAAAACTTACTTCTAATACTTTGTGGGATAGCCTAGTTGTTTTAGAACAGCCTTGAGAAGATCTGGCATTGAATGTACCAACTTTTTTGTGTACTCAGGCGAAATGTCGTCCCATACCTGTTGTAGTGCCCATTTAAGGTCGTCCTTGTTGCTTATGCGATGTTTTCTAATTCCCTCTTCCAGTTTGGACCATAAATGTTCAATGCCGTTTAAATCCAGCGACTGAGCAGGCGTTTTAATTTGGTGCGGGCAGTTCGAAATCAACCATGTACGCACTAATTCAGAGGTATGTTTGGGATCATTGTCCTCGTAAAAACGGAAATTGTCCTTTATGTTCAATTTTTCCGCACTCTGCAGTAAATTAGCCTTCAAGATGTTCAAACACTGAAATTTGTCCAGGTTGCCCTCAATAAACACCAAATTTCCTACTCATGAAGACGACATGCATCCCCAAACCATCACATGTCCACCACCTTGTTTGCTCGAGAATATTTGGCGAAGGATTTAACGTTCTGGGTTACAGTTACTTTCGCAAACGAGAGTAGATTTAACCTTTTCGGAAACGATGGAAAGGGTTATGTGTGGAGACAGCCAAATACCGAACTGCAACCACAAAATTTAAGTAGTACAGTTAAACACGGACATGTGATGGTTTGGGGATGCATGTCGTCTTCAGGAGTAGGAAACTTGGTGTTTATTGAGGGCAACCTGGACAAATTTCCGTATTTGAACATCTTGAAGGCTAATTTACTGCAGAGTGCGGAAAAATTGAACATAAAGGACAATTTCCGTTTTTACGAGGACAATGATGCCAAACATACCTCTGAATTAGTGCGTACATGTTTGATTTGGAACTTCCCGCACCAAATTAAAACGCCTCCTCAGTCGCCGGATCTAAACGTCATTGAACATTTATGGTCCAAACTGGAAGAGGAAATTAGAAAACATCGCATAAGCAACAAGGACGACCTTAAAAGGGCACTACAACAGGTATGGGACGACATTTCGCCTGAGTACACAAAAAAGTTGGTACATTCAATGCCAGATCGTCTCAAGGCTGTTTTAAAACAATTAGGCTATCCCACAAAGTATTAGAAATAAGTTTTGAAAAAATTAAAAATCATTATAACTAGTATTAAGGACTTATATCCTAGGCAGACGGGCAAAATCAATGACCATTCGTTCGTAATTGAATTTTTCAAAAATCGATTTACCATTGAATTTTAATTTTAATTATTAAAAATGTGCTATCAATTACATACCAAAATTGACAGGACTTTTCGTTTTAATCAACAAAACCTTGGGTAACTTGATTTTTGAAAAAATCAATTACGAACGAATGATCATTGATTTTGCCCGCCTGCCTAGGGTATAACACAACAGAACATCATTTAAGCTGTGAGGTGATTTTGTGAGTTTAAAATGAATTTGATTTTTTTCTTGTTAAATGAGGTAATTTTGTGTTGTGTTTTTCATTGGAACTGATAAATAAGACCATGAACTGAAATATTTTTTATGTTTTTATAAATGGACTTTTCATATCCTAGAAGTTCTTAAGCATTTTAATCGTATTCAGTACTCACATCATTTAAGCTGTGAGCGACTGTATAGGTACTACTATAAGATCTTAAAATCTTATGTACAAAAATAGTAAATAAAGTTACAGTTAGCCAAGTAGAAAGCTAGAATTGGTCTAAAACCCATTCTTATGATACCGTGGATGAATAGTCGTATGTCATTTCATATGGTCACCAATCTGTGCAAGTTCGATTTTTGAAGTGGTTTTTCGCATATATTTCTATAACGGTTAGTTGGAAAAAAATGATTATAACAAATTTTATAGGATTTCATATTCTGAAGAACTTCTCTGTACATTAAAACTGTATAGGACTTATCGTTTTCACAGTATACGTAAAATCCCTAAATTTCTATATGGCAACACCAAGAATGGATTGTATAAATAAATTTTCAAAAATGGACTAAATCTGGTAACTCCTTCTTGGGGTTGCCATATAAAAATTTTGGTTACTTACACTACGAAAACGATCAGTCCTAGCAGTTTTTAGTTTACTGAAAAGTTCTTGAGAATATGAAATCCTATGAATTTTTTTATAATAATTTTTGCTGTAAGACGAACCGTTCTAGAAATATATGCGAAAAACCTCTTCAAAAATAAAACTTACACAGATGAGTGATTATACGAAATTTCATACGGGCATTCATTGAGTGTATATTATTCGAATTAGTTTTAGACCTATTCTAGCATTTTTACTGGTTTTTAAAAGCCTATGTGCGAAAAGTCAGCTCTCTAAGTGCACGCATTTTCGAGTTATCGTGAAAACGGACGGACGGTCGGACGGACTTGCAAAAATCAAAATAACTTTAAATTTTTTGCATGGGCGTCTAATTCATTTTGGTTTACCATAATTATTTGTAGGAGTTAGAAACGGAATGACAAACTTAGTAAACCCTTTAGATTTCATCTAGGACATAATAAAAATGAATTGTTTTCGTGATGCGATTACCAGCATCACTTGAGAACGAACGACTGGACCGATTTGGCAATTGTTTTTTTAAAATGTTCGTAATAGCCCGAATCGTTTTTAACTATGTATTTGGGCACTGCCTGAGACCGCGTCGACGTAGAAGTTAAAATTTGGTACATGGTGTTTTCATAGCAATGGTAAATAAAATTTGGAAAATCGACTAAATCGGGCAACCCTTTCTTGATGTAGCCATACAAAACTGTGGGTTTTCACTATATACTTGGAAAACGCTTCGACGTTGAGAGCTCAAATTTCGTACACGGCGTTTCATGAAAATTGCAAATACATATTCCAAAATGGACCAAATCGGGCGACTCCTTTTTTCACTTTATATTTGGACACTAACTCACGGGTAGACGTAGAGGGCTCAAATTTTGTATACGGGACATTTTTAAAAAAATTTAAAGTTAAATTCAAAAATGGTACCAATCGGTGAATTTTTTCGTAGGGTTGCCATACAAAAATTTCGTTTTTAGCTGTATATGTTGGCACTGCCTGAGAACGCGTCGACGAAGAGAGCTAAAATTTGGTACATAGTGTTTTCATATCAATGGAAATAAAATTTCAAAAATGGACTAAGTCAAGTTATCTGTTCTTGGAGTTGCCATACAAAACTTTGGTTTTTATATTTTTATTAGTCGGTGTTAGTTTTAGCATGTTAGACTAAACATAAACCAGACACCAGATGATATTACATGCAATGCAACATAGAATAAAAACTTTAAAAACAGAAAATTAAATAAACAAAAACGATTAAATATTATATAGACGGTTTTATAAAACTTGCTTAGAAACGTCAACAACAAAATGTTCAGCCATATTATTAGCAGTAATACATATGCGATTAATAGGTTCATACATGCTAAAGTTACACCTTCTGGAGGTAACATGCAGCAGAAGTAGCCTTCTCAAATTGTGCCTACTATCACGGAAAGAGATTTGTTAAGTAACAACCGAGAATCAATATTCGCGTTTAAGAGATGATGTACAAAACTTACATCGGCAGCCATGCGACGTTTCTCAAGCGATCGAATATAAAAGCTTCAAGCGATCCTTAAATGTGTGGAAGAATTAATGAGTTATTCCAGGGTAGGTAGCTGAGAGCAAATCGTAAGAAGTTTCGCTGAACAGACTCGATTCGGTCGAAGTATGTACCGTAAAATAGAAACCAGACCTGGCTAGCGTATTCAAGAATGGTCTCATAAGTCAAGTGTATAAACGCAATGTTATGGTAGGTTTTGAAAACTCTCGGGACCAACGTTTTATAAAACCGAGCATAGAACTACTCTTTGATACCCTGTAGTTTATATGAGAGATAAAATTCTATCTGTGGTCACGTTTGGCACCCAAATCACAGACAGAGCCCACATGGCGAATCGAGGAATCCGAGACTCACAATGCTAAGTGATTAGGGTCTAATTCCTCTGGAAAGTCATAGCGTCATATTTGTCGATATTGAGTACAAAATTATTGCTCATACACCAATTGTAACATGTCTGAAAGTCACCCTGTACCTGTTCATAATCGTTAACAGACTTAAACTAAGCGCAAAACTTAACATTGTCAGCATAAATCAAGACCTTGCAGAATAAGGTCATCACTAGCAGTTGTCCGTTCTTTTCTTCATATTAATAATTTTAAAAAAGATGGGTCACTAAATAATTTCCTACGCATGTTTTGAATATACTCATCATAAATTGTAGAGGAAAGTTCTTTGAACTCATTATACTATGTGAAGAAGTTGTTATGACTTATGATGTCCTTATCACTCATATAATTTTTCCGCAATTTATTCTCTCTATTTTTAAGACGTTTCAGTTCTTTATTGAACCGCATGGTGGACATATTTTAGAGAGCCGAACAGCCTCGCGGTGAAAGTGAGAGGCAAATAAATCGAAAAGAATTATGTAAAATTTAGAAACATCATCGTCAACATTATTGCGAAACAGTAATGTGTTGAAGTGAATAGGTTAGTTTATTGCAAAGTTCCGAAAATTTAGCCTTTGTAAAATTGAAAAATTTTTGTGTTCGGTTACAATTTGTTAAGTTTTCGATTTCATAGCAATATGTAATTAGTAGAGGGGGTGATATTTGTCAACAGTAGACATTATAAGTTCCGGCGTCAGTAGAATATACCACGTCTAACTGCCTGCCCGTCATTCTTCACATTACTGATTTAGCTGAGACCAAGTGTAATGATTCTTGTACTTCAGAATCACCAAAAAATGAATCTTGTTCAGATTTCACAGGTTGTGTTGAAACCTAAACAAGACTGCTGTTGAGAACGACTATGTTTCTCAGTAAAAGAAAACTTAATTTCAGACTAAACAGTGTGTCTAATCTGACTTTGATGCTGGAGAGTGCTCACGAAGTAATATCCACTTAACTCTTGGTTATATTGTGTTTTTATTATCCAAATGCATGTACTTTTATACAAAATTTATCACAGTAAAAAATATTTTAACACAAAGATTACAAAATATAAAAAGTAAACAAATATTTTACGGAACTAAAAATTTGTTTACACAAACTGTAAACAAAAGCCAAAAGAAATTACGGAAATAAGTTTGTTTACAAGAATTGTAAACAGAAGCAAAAGAAGCTCAATTGGCGAGTAAAAGTAGAACATTTAAATATTTCTGAATTGGATACCTGGCTAGTTAGCACTTGAAAATGCCTATTGCTCTCTTCGTTAGTTTGTAACCTTAATTTCTGCTGTGGCCATGCTTCCGGAGTTTGTAATAGCCAAAGTGGTCCTCTCCACCAAATGTCGTGAGTGGCTAACTTCTTTGGACTGATTCCTCTTGTTGCTGCATCTGCGGGATTATCGCGAGACGGAACGTGTCTCCAGATATTCTTGGGAAAATGGCCGTGTATATCGGCTACCCTATCGGCAACGTATGTATTCCATGGTGTTGGATTCTTGGCTATCCAAGCTAATGTAATTTGAGAATCACACCGTGCAAGTATATCGGCTGGTTGTAGGTCCAAAGTATTTATTACTGCTGTAAGCAGATTTGCTAATAGTGAGGCACCAGAGAGTTCTAACCGTGGGAGAGAGATCTTTTGCTTTAAAGGAACTACCTTAGTTTTAGCTGTGAGCATTGTGACGTAAGTTTTCCCATGACAATCTGTAGTGCGAGCATACACAACAGCAGCACAACCCTTTTCAGAAGCATCTCAAAATCCGTGAAGCTGGATTTCATTGTTTCGACAGTAGTTTATCCATCGAGGAATCGCGATTTTCTCCAGTTCACCTAGCTCCTTTTCAAGCCCTTGCCAGGCCTTCGTTACTTCTATCTAAGGGTGCTTCTCTCTCCCAGTCTGTTTGTTATCTGCACAGTGACTGCATTATCAGCTTTGCTGTTATGGTTACGGGAGCGAGCCAACCCAGAGGATCAAAAATGGAAGCAATTTTTGATAGCAGTGTTCGTTTTGTTATGCTGTGGCTTGGTCCATGTGTTTTTAATTTGAAGCGGAATTCATCACGAATTGGATTCCAATGAATTCCTAAGATTTTTATTGTATCGTGCTCTTTAATCTGCATGATTCCTTGCTCTATTATTTCCTCTGGTATATTTCTCAAAAGACCATCATCGTTAGCTGTCCATTTCCGCAGATTGAAGCCACCAGCTCGTAGCAATGCAATTGTCTGCTCCTGTAATTGTAGAGCCTCTGATTTGGTGTCAGCCCCTGTAAGCATATCATCCACGTAGAAGTCAGTAGAAAGTATTTCTCTTGCTATTGGATAGTTGCTGCCTTCATATTTAGCTAATTGTATTTAACTGTATTTAATTTGAACTGCTGGATGGGTTCTGTTGGATGTTGCCGCCACAATATCCTTTGATAATTCCTGTCATACTCTTTAATGTTGATCTGTCTGAACATCTTCTCGATGTCAGCAGTGTAAACATAGCGGTGCTTTCTCCATCTTAATATGATCTGTGTAAGATCTTGTTGCATTTTAGGGCCGCAATGAAGCAAATCATTGAAGCTTAGTCCAGATCTTGACTTGCACGATGCATCAAAGACAACTCGCAGCTTAGTTGTGGAGCTACCGGTTTTAAGTACGGCGTGATGCGGTAGATAATAGACGTCAGACTGTTTTCCTGCATACAGTTTGGCAGGACTCATGTGCCCCATTGCAAGATATTCTTTTAAGAAGGCATCATATTCCACTGATAGTTCTGGTTCCCTTTCTAGTCTTTTTTCTATTTGCCGTAGTCGGGCTATTGCCATGCACTTGGAATCACCTAGCTCCCCCAGTTCTTGTTTGAAAGGCAGACTAACTTCGTAACGTCCTGCTGCATTTCTTCTGTAATTATGTTTAAAATGTTCTTCACAGTGGTTTTCTTGTTCCAAATTTACGTGGTTTTTATCAATGTCCCAGAATTTTTCTAAACTCTCTTCTATTTCTGCGAGAGATAGGAAACTCGTTAGCTTCAGCGTTTCGCTGTTGCTGTTTGGAACGCGTCCAAAAATTATCCACCCCAATTTGGTATTCTGTGCCAGAGGTTTTGTCTTCTTAAGCCCTTTAATTATAATATTGGCATAGACATCTGCGCCTAACAATATGTCTATTGGGCCTGGTTGGTAGAATGTAGGATCTGCCAAATTCATGTTTTTGAATTTTTTCATATTTATGCCTGGAGTAGGTGCCTCGGGTAACAGAGAGTTCAATTTATGCAAAACAAGGGCGTCCACAGAAAGATAAGAATTCGTTTGATCTTTAAGTTGTATACTTAATTTTACCTTGCTGCTGGCTCTGGCTGACTCGGCTTCTCCAACTTCAAAGATTGTGGCTCTGATGTGATCCTTACGGAGCTTTAGAAATTGAACCGCCTGTTCTGTTATTAGCGATACCTGTGATCCAGGGTCGATTAATGCTCTGAAACTTTCCAACTGTCCATATATATTTTTAATTCTGATGATTGCCGTAGGTAGCAACACGCTAGGCATTCTCACCTTATTGGTATGACAGCTGATAGTTTTTCCGTTTGGATGTGGTGGTTGAGCCTTGTCCACGCTGCATATATTGGTAGTCACATTTGTGCTCATGGTCTGATTCTGGCGTACGTTTGATATGCCTGGGGTGGCAGGGCTATTTTGATTGCCCTTGTGCAGTAAAGTATGGTGCCTTTTATTGCAAATGGCACAAAACTTGTTGGTTTTGCACTTCTCATTTTTGTTATGTGCGAGACAATTACCGCAGATGTCCTGCTGCTTCACGAGGGCTTGTCTATCATCCACGTTCCTTTTTCTGAACTCTCCACACTGGTAGAGCTTGTGCTCCTTGTTGCAAATCATACATGAGCTTCTTAATATGGTGTGAAATGCCTTTTTAAAGCATTTTGAAGTGCCGGGCCTTGGGCATTTTGAGTTTTCTATGCATTCCAATACCTGATACCGCTTCTCTAGGAACCTCAGTAGATCGGTGACTAAGGGGATTTCCCTTGGATTTAGCAGGCTTTCTTCAAACAGGCGAAGACTTTCTGTGTCTAGCTTCCTAATTGCGATACATACAATAATTGGACTCCATTCGTCTGTTTTGTAGCTTAAAAGCTTCAGAGCTTTTAAGCACTCTTTAATGGTATCATAAAGCCTTATTATGTCTTCTTGGGACCTGTATTCTACATTCTTGGCATCCATGATAGTATTGACATAAGTTGTGATGATTTTTCTGTTATTGTTAAATCTGGCTTCTATCAAATGCAGAGCAGTTTCATAGTTTTGACTACTCAATTGCAAATGACTGGTAATCCTTCATGCGTTTTCTTCTAAATGATATAGGAGGTACTGCATCTTTTCAATGTTGCTTATGTGTAAGTTGTTGTGGATGGCGTTCTTAAAAATATCTATGAATGGCTTCCAGTCTTTGTAATCTCCACTGAACTTAGGAATTTGTATTGGTGGAAGTTTTGGATAGTTGTTTACTCTGATTTGATCCAGGTTCTGTTGCTGAAGATTCCAGGATGTTGATGCAATAGGCAGCGTGTGGAATTGAGGATTATATCCAAGATTCTGTGGTGTTGCTGTGAGCGTCTTGATACTTTCTAAGTTACTTACTACTGGTACTCCAGCCGTTGTTGTTACTGCTGGAGGAGATGGCGCAGTTGTAGTAACTGGTGACGTTCGTGTGGCCATTGTGGGTTTTAAGGCACTTGTGCTGGTGGTTGGTAGCTGGTACTTCTTGGGAATCTGGTAGTTGGCTATCAACTCAACAGCTTGCTTAAACAGCTCGTGTGTCCTTTCGTATAACCTATCGGTGAAATACGGGTGTTCTGGTTTTGCACACTCTGTTAGCTGTATACGGCGGTCGTTAAAATCTGCCCAGATTGTTTCCAACTCCTTGAGCTTGTTTTTCAGGTATTGCTCTGTTTTTCTTTTAGCTCCGTCTTTCTTGAAATTTGCTAAAAGACGCTTTAATTCCTCTGCCAATTCTTTTTGGATTAGGATTATGTCTTCAGGTTTTGAAGGCATCGCAAATTAAAGTGCAGACAAACAATTATTGGCGGCAGCTGCTTTGAAAGTCGGCTTTCGTCACGGATGCTATGCTGGAGTAGCAGAAGAAGAGATTGGACAGTGTGTTAAAACCCTTCACTCTAATTGATGTAGCTTTTAGTGCTATTAGCTTTAAGTAGGAAAAAACTATTGGCTTCCGTAGATATATCTCAGCTAGATTTAACAATGTGTCAAATCTATGCAATGAGATTGAGATTGAGATTTAGACTTGATTCGACGGCTCGAAGGACCATGTAATGATTCTTGTACTTCAGAATCACCAAAAAATGAATCTTGTACAGATTTCAACAGTGTGTTGAAACCTAAACAAGACTGCTGTTGAGAACGACTATGTTTCTCAGTAAAAGAAAACTTAAGTTCAGACTAAACAGTGTGTCTAATCTGACTTTGATGCTGGAGAGTGCTCACGAAGTAATATCCACTTAGCTTTTGGTTATACTGTGTTTTTATTATCCAAATGTATGTACTTTTATACAAAAATTATCACAGTAAAATATATTTTAACACAAAGATTACAAAATATAAAAAGTAAACAAATATTTTACGGAACTAAAAATTTGTTTACACAAACTGTAAACAAAAGCCAAAAGAAATTACGGAAATAAGTTTGTTTACAAGAATTGTATTCAGAAGCAAAAGAAGCTATAAAAAGCAATTGCGAAAGAAATGGTACCTGTAGTGGCAGCAAAGCATGCAGCGTGCGCAATTTGTTTATGAAGTAAGCTTCTGCTGCACTCAATTAACTGTGGCATATTGACCTTCGCTAATTTGGATGATGTTCGATCTGTTCGGGAGCTGAATACGAAGATATGGAACAGTCCAATTAGTAATAATTCCTCGAGAGGATCCATCCATGGTAAGGATAAAATGATATGTTGAAATGAGTAGGTCGTAAAAATTTTGACCTTTGTCATCAACAATATTTATGGAGTTTGGAGGTATGTAGCAACAAAGTATCTGTGTACGCATAACCTTTCTGGCAAGACTTCCATTTTGAACGAAGGTGGTCTGAAATCATCAAGAGTTTAGTTTAAAAAAGGTTTTGCACCGAGCTGACGCAGCTACAAATGTATAAAAATAACAGGTCAAATATATATCAGTTTTAATAACATAAATCTTATCGGTCTTATTATTTTGATCCGAACGTCTTTCCTCTGATTGTGCTTCTGGTGAAAAACCCAGCGTCGTCTAATAATATACTTTTCAATAAACATTTTGGTCCTTCGTTCGTCGGATTCAGAGGGAAACACGGAATTGTCGGGAGCATTTTAGTGCAATACGTATAGAAAATATAAGTATCGTGCATTGAGAAACGGCGGGACTCAGTAAATACGGGCCTCGAAAAATAAAATTGTTTGGGCAAACAATAAGTGCTTTCCGTTCGCAACGGAACAAAAATTGTGACCTGAAAGGTCAAAGGTAGTTGTTGTGCATCAGGTGCTATCGGATTATAGCAAGTGCGTGCTTTGTTTACGAAACCATCGCGGTGCTGAAATTATTGAGTGCTTTCAATAATAAAAAAAAGAGGTTAGCGGCATTTTGTTTCGGCAATATTTCGGCAATCGTTCGTAGTGTTTACGGTGAAATTCTTGCGTATATGTGTGAAACAGATCGAAACGGCGCATACTTCGGTGAAAATTTTTCTGTTCGAACATTGGACAGCTTAGTTAAGTGTGGTTCTAAACCTATCGGTATCCACCAGGAAGCCATTATTTTAAACGGAAGTTGTCGCTAGTTACGGTTAGGTTTTGAATTGGTTTCGAGCTCAAACGTCAAAAGTTATGAAGCGGTACAAGCTGATATAGAATTAGATGTGGATGACGAGAAAGAGCTAAAAAAGGAATTTGATGGTAGAGCTGAAGTGGAAGAACGGTATATCCTGTTGAAGGCAAAGTGTCGACGCTTAATAAAGGAAGAGTCGGCGGAAAGCGACAGATATAAAGTAGCACAAGCTAATGTGGATAATCCTTTGGAAACGTGATTTCAAAAAATAGCAGAACATCAGGCAAGTCTAAGTAGTTTAGTTCAACAATTGGTTAATATAAATTCAAATAATTCCACACCTGTAAATAATACGAATAATGTTAATAGTAGTAGTAATACAGGCGGCATTGACAGTTCAACTGATAGCCTGAAATTGCCACGCATCGAGATTCCCCCAATTCAACGGCGATTATTTGGAATGGATTTCTTTTCGTGATTTATTTGTCACACTTGTACACGATAATCTGTACCTTAAACCAGCACAAAAGCAGCAATATCTGAAATCCGCGTTAAAGAGTGTCGCAGCTTCTGCAATTAGGCACTTGGTGATCAGTGATGCAAACTATAACGAAGCCTGGAGCAGCTAATGCTGAAATATAATAAGGAGAAATTTATAATTGACGCGCACCTTAAAACAATTATGGAACAGTCGGGACTTAGGGAGGCATCTTTGCAGGGGTTGAAGCGTATATATAATACGGTAACAGAGTCTGTGCGAGCGTTAAGAGCGTTAAAGGAACCAGTTGATTCATGGAATTCATGGTTAATTCACGTAGTTGTCCAAAAGTTGGATCCCGAGTCAAGGCAATTATGGGCAAGGAACACTGCATCTAACGATAGTCCCACCTTTAAGGAGTTAGCTGAATTTATCGCAAATCGTCAATGTGAGCTGACGGCGCTAGTAGTCACAACACGACCCAAAGGGAACTGAGAAGAGCAGTTCACTCTTGCTCAGTTAATGCTTGCGCGAAGTGTAATGGGGGCCATGTCCGGAGGCATTGTCCGCAATTCAAAATTTTGAGTTTGCCTGAACGAAAGACTTTATAAGTTATAGAGAGAAAGCTGTGCTTTTTATGCTTGAATTCTGGTCACAATGCTTTTAAATGTCGAGCTTCAACTTGTTCTAAATGTCACCGAGGTCGCCATCACACCATGTTACACCAGTCTTCTCCAAAGGTAGATATCGATAATAGTTCGACTTCCGAAAAGGTTTCTCGTTCTTCACAGGAAGTAACACAGCCTCAAAATATTATACATACTCATTTGGCATGTAATGGGTATGGGCAAGCTATATTACCTACTGTATTTGTCTATGTAGGAGAGTGTCAAGATTCACATCTTTGTCGTGCATTGTTAGATTCCGGATCCCAAGCTACTTTGATAACGGATGCATGCGTAAATCGGTTTGGATTGCAGGGAAAATATGCAAGGGTAACAGTAAATGGCGTTGGCTCTACAGTGATGAAACGATGCAGGGGTATTGTAAATATTAAGTTGTCAGGGCCAACGGGAAGCTGTGTTGATACCGGGCTCTAGTGTTGACAAATATCACGTACTATTTGCCACAACGACGGCTTGAAGAAAATGAATTTGAGCAATTTGACGGATTGGAGTTAGCTGATCTACAGTTTAACAAACCCGCTCAGATAGATATATTAATAGGAGCAGATATTTTCTTTGATGTGATACTGAATTGACAGGAAGGAGCAAAATATCTCAGTCTATAGCTATTAGTACGATTTTTGGTTGGGTGATTAGTCGAAAATCCGTTGACAATCAAAACAAACAAATAATGAGCTTTCAGACAATAATTGATATTACAGACCAGCTTCTTCAACGATTCTGGGAGCTGGAAGAACTTGCGGAGGCGCAAACTTTAACTGCAGAAGAACAATTAATTGAAAGTCATTACGTGAAAACACACACTCGGCGGGATGATGGGCGGTATGTAGTTAGACTACCGTTTAAACAAAACAGCATAAATTTAGCATCTACACAGAAAATCGCTGAATCACGATTAAGAGTAATGGAAGGGAAATTAAACAAAAATGACAATTTTCGTGTTCAGTACCATGAATTTATGCGAGAATATGTTAAGCTGGGTCATATGAGGAAATGCAGTACCAACGTAGATAATGCATATTATTTGCCACATCATGCTGTGTTAAAGCCTGACAGTTCGAGGACTAAGCTTAGGGTAGTGTTCGTTAAATGATAGGCTAATGACTGGACCTGTGATTCAATCGCATTTAGCGGATATAATTATACGATTTAGAACCCACAAGGTTGCAATTATGGCGGACATCACTAAAATGTACAGGGAGATTTTGATTGATGATAGAGATGTAAAATATCAGCGGATTTTATGGCGTCGGAATGACTTTCAGTCTATGGATGAATACGAACTACTCACAATTACTTATGGTACTGCACCTGCTTCGTTTCAAGCAACACGAACGCTATGTCAACTGGCATCAGATGATGGGAACTTATTTCCCCTGGCAGCAAAAATTCTGGTACGAGACTTTTACATGGATGATCTCTTATCAGGCAGTGAAGATGAAGAAGCAGGTTGCATATTAATGGATCAGCTGATACAACTACTACATCGTGGGGCGTTTGAGTTAAGGAAGTGGTCTTCAAATTCTGAGAAAGTTTTAAGAAACATGCCATTGGAGGAGCGGGAGCATTCCGTCGAATTGTCAACAAAATCGGATATAACAGTGAAAACTTTAGGGCTTCACTGGCGGCCCGCCCAAGACTGTTTTACGTTCAAGGTTAAATTGTTAGAAATTGAAAAGCATACTAAGCGCATCCTTCTTTCAGAAGTTGCAAGGGTCTTTGACCCGTTAGGATGGCTACCGCCTTGTATTGTGGGGGCAAAATATGGCTCCAATCGTTGTGGCTGTTAAGTATGTCCTGGGATGACGAACTCCTAGCTGAGGTAGAAAAAAAAATGGGTTGAATTTAGAATTCAGCTTGCAGTACTCGAAACCATCAAAATACCACGATTAATGAAATACAGTATTGGAGTAATGGAACTACATGGTTTCTGCGACGCGTCAGGAAAACGTATTCTGCCGTGGTATATCTCAGAACAGGTTCAATTGGGAATCGATGTATTCAATTAGTGGCAGCAAAAACAAAGATGGTGCCATTAAAGCAGATTAGTTTACCAAGGTTAGAGTTGTGTGGGGCGGTTCTATTAGCCAAGTTGATGGCTAAACTTCCAGATATTCTGGAAATAAACGACTCTAATTGTGTGGCTTGGACGGATTACACTATTGTGCTGTCATGGCTCGCAAAACCACCTAGAGAGTGGAAAACATTTGTGGCAAACCGGACTTCCACGATTATGAATGCTTTACCGAGAGTAAAATGGGCTCATGTCAATTCTAATCAAAATCCTGCTGATTATGCATCTAGAGGTATATTTCCTTCAGAACTTCTTCAACATAAATTGTGGTGGAACGGACCGGACTTCTTATATCAAGAAAATCAACAAACAAAAGCTGCTATTATACCTACAGAAGTCTATGATAGCGAAATATGCACTCTAAACGTCGTTATGAAAGACATAGGGCCACCAGAATTATTACTACGATTCCCAACATTTACACGATTGGTGAAAATTATTGCATTGGGTTAAAAGATTTCTGAAAAAATTCTCGTTTTAGGAAACCCTCTAGATTAATGGGAAACCTCTCTTCAAAGGAAATAATTGATGCTCGGAATATTTGCATCGTTCCTTGTTAAGGCGAAGTAAGCTCGAAAACTTAAACGCGTTTCTGGATTCAGATCATCTACTCAGGGTCGGAGGTTGACTGCAGAATGCTGATTTGGAATTTTCTCAGCGGCATCCTATTATACTGCCTTTTAAACATCCTTTAACAGAACTAATCATATCATATTTTCACAAAAAATACTTGCATGCGGGACCAACTTTGTTAATCAGTACTATTCAACAGGAATTCTGTATTCCAAGATGTAGAGAGCTAGTAAGAAAGCTTGTACGAAAATGTCTTATCTGTACACGGTATCGAGCCGTTACTAATCATCAGCAGATGGGAAATTTGCCCTGCTAGCCTGAATTTCAGTGGATTGTGGGAGGCTGGTGTCAAGGCGGTCAAGTTTCATTTACGCCGAGTACTTGGAGAAGCTCTACTTACCTTGGAAGAGTTTGGAACATTGCTTAGTCAGATTGAATTTTGTTTGAATTCAAGACCTCTTCGTGCGCGATCCATTCAAGAGGCTGGTGTGGAGGCGCTAACTCCGGGTCATTTTTTAGTTGGAGGACCGATGACAAGTTTATCGGAAAAACCAATCGAACAAGGGAAAATAAGTCTACTTTCCCGATGGCAATTAGTACAGCAGCTTTCTGGAAAAGGTGGCAGAAGGAGTATGTCAGTAACCTACAGCAACGTTACAAATGGCGTTTTCCAATTGAAAATTTAACGTCGGGTGATTTAGTCATCATAAAGGAAGACAATATGCCTCCAGGGAAATGGGCTTTAGGTCGTATCCAAGAAGTTCACCCAAGGACGGATTAGTCCGCGTAGCTACCATCAAGACTGCTGCATCAATAATAAAAAGGCGTACATCGAAATTGTGTGTGTTACCTGTGTTACCTTAGTGGTAAAACACTTCGATAAATTAACAAAATTTTGGGTAAAATGCCCGATAGAAACATGGTCAATTCACACTAGTTCTCTGTGTAGCTTGCCCAAATCTTTCACCCAAGCAATGTCTACTTTTCCGAAGTGTTCGGCAAGACGTTAGAAATTTCTAAGGCAGCTCACACAAGCCGCGTGTGTGAATTTCCTAATTTTTAAGCAATTCACACAATAACATTTAGGAAAATTATCTAAGCATCTTTTGCAACTTGCCCAAGTCTTTCACCCAAGTAATGTCTACTTTTCCCAAGTGTTCGACAAGAAGTTACAAATTTCTAAGGCACCTCACACAAGCCGCGTGTGTAAATTTCACAAATTTTAGGCAATTCACACAAATCTATTTAGGAAAATTTTCTAAGCATCTTTGGTAACATGCCAAAGTCTTTTACCCAAGCAGTGTTTGCTTCTGCCAAATTTTCGTCAAGAAGTTAGATATTTTTAAAGCAGTTCATACAAGTCGTGTGTGTAAATTTCCTAATTTTTAGGCATTTCATACAACAATATTTAGGATAATTTTCTAAACATCTTTGGTAACTTGCCAAAAGCTTTTACACAAGCACATGTCTAATTATTCCAAGTTTTCGGCAAGATGTCATAGGGCGCTTGTCGAAATTTTCTTATTTTAGGCAATTAATACAGCAAGATGTTATGTGTTCGTCTTGTTTGTCAACTTTTCAGTACCATTTGATTCTGCGCAGATTTTTTTTTTAGGTTTTATTGGAAATATTAACAATTCAGGAATAGTGAAGGGATACTCACCTGCATGGATAAAAAAAGTACCAAAATCAGAAACACGATTATACATCATGCACACACACACACAAATACTTACGCATATACATACCGAATGGATCAACACTTTACACAAGGCCTAAACCAGAAACAACTAGAAGCACATTCAACACACACATACACATACACATATTAAAAATATAACCTTGTTAGTCAGTATTTAAATTTTCAACAATTCTCTTGCGAAATCTTAGACCTAAGAATTTTAAACTAGCTCATTACATAGTTAGCTAGAAATAACTTACATATGCACATTTGTAATTTTTGCTAGGACTGTACTCGCTCGTTCAGCATGAAGATCGATTAGACAGTAACTAATTCGATATGATTATTAAAATTAATTCTTGTCCAGTGGTTCCTATAAATTAAACAGCAGTAGGTAAATTGCTAACTGCTTCAAAATGATAAGTGTATGAAGCGTACTCTAATCTGCTGCCAGGAGCTGGTCGATATTATCAATAGAATATTCTAAAATTGAATATTCAAATTTTAGCGGTCACGCAGCCATTGCTAGCATGGACAACGCCATGAAGTTCAGTGGATTAAATGTGGTTGCTGCCATGTTAGTTTTTTTTTGGAGAGGACTGCTTCCTGAAGTGGCGATAGGTAGCTCTTCACTTGAGTAGTAGTCAAAGTGTGGATCAAGTCGGTTTTCGGGTGGAGAACATAAGATCCTGTTTTTTTGTGGAGTTGCGGAGGAACAATTGGAGGAGCGGAATTTAAAATATAAAAGGAACGAGTTCTTCATGCTGAGTTGAGAGATAAGTACTTATATCTAATAAAATATTGTTTGTAGTCTTTCCTTAGTGCGGCAATCTTTTTTTTAAGTATTCTGAATTATTAGATTGGATACTAGAACTTATTGAATGGAATTGAGGTCGAAAAGAACTTTATTGTACGAACGCATTATTTATTAATCACATTAAATGAATAAATTTAAGTTTTGTTGAGATCGCGAATTTCTTGTTGTATATCCTTTTTTTTGTCAGTGAAAAGTTTCGTGGTATCTTCTGTGTGTGAAAAACCACGTGGCGCCCACAAAACCCAACTTTCCTGCAAATTTGTTCACATATTGAACCCACATCCTCCTCCACTTGAGCTACCATCATTTACGCTTCAAGGGCAGCGTAACATTTTTGGCGCCCAACGTGGGGCCCAAATCTTTAAACCAACATCATTATCTCAACAATTCAGAAGCTTGTACAAAATTTTTTGAAAATAGTAAAAGTGGTTATAAAGAAGTACATCTATACATCTGGGAAAGTTGGGTAAAACAACAATCTTGAAATATTCATTATTATTCATTCATGTATAAAGTGTGCAGAAATCATGAAAACGTGAAAATTACACGAATTACGGTAGCATTCTGAATTTCGTTTACATACATACAAGATAAGCGTAACAAGGCCAGACCGCTACAGTGTAAAGTTCTTCTTGATAAGCTGGTGGGAAATTTTAATACAATTCCAAAAGGGCTGATAATTAACTAGAATTGGGAAAGGTTGCCAATGCATTTTTTTGCTATTTTTAAAATCAAATAAAAAGATACAGCCGTATTAATAAAATTAAAGGTGTAATCGATATTCGTTAAAGGGAAATTTGCAATCGTCGTTTCACGTTTGAACATAAAACATTAAAACATAAATGGTGCGTGTATAATATTGATTTCAACCTAAAAGCCAATCAAAGAATCGCTGTTAAATTTTTTTTTCTCGCAGTTCCATTAGTGCCTACAAATTATGCAGATTTTTTTTCTTATCAGTCATTGTCATTATTCCCAGAGCTCATCATAATTCAATTTCTGCTGCTTCACAGTTCGCAACATCTGATAACGGGGACAAGCAAGGGCTCTTCATACAAATTCGGTCATATACTGCAGGTCATTGCATTCCTCATCAGTTGTAACCAATTCAAGTTCACAGCTGTTATGTTTCATAGTAAAAGTCATTTTTTTTGGTAATGTAGATTCGATTGCTAGCTGTTTAGTCATGTGGTGCATTTTGTTAAGGTAAGATCCAGCTTTGTGAATAAGAGATCTCGAAGTGAGTTATATAGGTGTGATTAAGCAAGAAATTAACAGAAGCACCGCTAAGTGCACATGATCAGATAAAAAAAAAAAAAAAAAAATAAAAAAAAAAAGGGGTGTCAATACATAAAAGGTGCTTTATTAGAAAAATGTTGGCCCCAATAGTGCATCAAGTGTAGCAGAAAATTGAAGATTTGAATTTTACTTCCCGGCTAATTGAATTTAACTTGAATTTGTTAAGGAAGCACCTACATACACGTATCGTGCTGTATCCCGATTTAAGTATTTCTTTGTAGAAAAGATCATTCACGGTGAGAATACCAGAATTTCATTTTCATACATATTATTCATTATCTCTTGAGCTTACATGAAAGTTGAACTATATTTGCCCTGTGAGCTTGAGTAATTGTGTTGTAATAATTTGGTTCACGTGCATACAGGTGATACATAAAATTTTGCTTCAGTAGTGAAGATCAGTTAAAATTTGTTGTTTTTTTAATCTGCAGTTTATATAATAACGCATCCTATACTTATAATTATAACGTGCTATTAACAATTGGATTCTACCATTTTTGGTTAGTTGAACCGGTCATATTATCGAGTTTTACGGATTAATAATTTTTAATAATTTTCTATGTTCGGTACTGCCTGTATGTACTAGGTATATAATTTTGGAAAAAACTATATTTCTGCAGTTCAAAGACTCTTTAGTGCTTACCATAAGCAAACTCCCCTTAGGTATAAATGCAAGCATATTTAGTATTGCTAGTGAAGTTCATGTTGTTAAACAACCTTTATACAAGCTCTTAACTTAAGTTGTAGTAGATAAATTTGGTGGTGTAATACAGTATAATATGGTACTATAGAAGTGTATACTGAGTTTATTCAGAGATGCTGATACATAAAGTGGACATTCTAATATTCCTGACCGGCATCGAAAGGAAAACTTGAAATTTCCGATTCAAAACCTCCCCAATACGAAGGAAATCATATCGTGATATACAAAACCATCGATTTTGAATATTTGAATATTTTCATAATATACGACAGCGTACTCTTTTATAAGGAAAGCTATTGATAACCTAACCCTAAGCATGAAGTTTTGAAGTAAATCTAATAAATATTAGGAAACTTTATTTCTAATAAAATTTGTTTTTCGTTGCTTATGTAGGTACGTACCTATATAAGAAAGGTGTACTGGAGGTCATGTAAATTCTTTTACATCAAAACATAGTATTATTTTAGATTATTTCTTGCATGATAAAGTTGGAAATACCCAGACGATGACCGAACTTCAATTTTCTACCTGATAATGATGATGATGTTCATACTTTTTTGAAATTATATTTGAATTTTTAAACTGCTCCCCGTAACTAATATATTTCATACCACTGATAATCTTTACGGATAAGTTAATAAATTTCTTCCAATTATTAAATTAAAATTTTTATCATTAAGCTGGAATACTTCATGTGGATATAATAAGAAATTTATTTTGATCGAGATTCATAACCAATTGATATCTCTCTTAGTTAATAACAGGGATTTATTGAAATACGGGAAAATTATTGATATAACACGGCGCTTTTTCTTGTATTGGAATTAAATAAGCCTCAACTTCACATGAAATTGGTTCCGTATCTCTCACACTAGTCAAAGACTTTGGTAGATGATTTTATTGTGTTGGCTTGGCCTTCTCTTGGTAGAGATAATCGTTTTAATAAACATGAATTACGAGATAGTTTTAATTTACATGATAAATAATGAATTTCTTTTCAATAAAATACGAATAATTTAAAGTATTCTATAGTTAACTCCGTGAATTGAACTTTGGGAATTTCATAAATCAGAATTTGAGTATTAATAAGATATAATTATTATTTCTAAGTGTAGTAAATACAAGCATTTTTTTTTAATTTCGATCGAATCTCTTCAACGTAAGATACCATTAAGTGAGTACGCGTCGCATTTCGTAGTTTTTTCTTAACGTTAATTCAAGTCCCAATAAATTGTACCAAAGTAAGATGGAGGTTAACCGCCTTAGTCAAGAGGAATTATCTTACCAGTTGCTAGTTCGAGGTTTAGAAATTGGCGCAGTGGATGAAATGCGCAAGCATCTGAGAAGTGCTTTGAAAATGGAAAAGACAGGTGAACTTTTGAGGGCCGAGCAATACCCTTTTTCCTTTGACGAAGATGTAGAAGCTTTAAAAAGTAAAGTTTCCGAGATTAATAGTATGATAGAAGCTTTTGCGGGTGATTCATCTTCTGCGAGTTACGCAAAGATTGTTACAAAAATCAACTGGTCATTAGATCGGGTAAAGCGCATGAAAGCCGAAAAGACAGAGCATTCAGCGATTAGGAAAAAACTGAAAGTTGAGTTAGTTTCCGCTTTCGGGTCGCTTCAGTCGAAAGTTGAAGATGATTCAGTAAGTGTCTCCTCAGATGAGGGCGAAGATAATGAAGATAATCTAGATCAAACGATATCTTCTGCTCCACGAATGTCCCATAGAGTTCCAGTTTACAAATGGAACATTAAATTTTCAGGCGAGCAGGGTCAATCACTCAGTTCCTTCCTAGAGCGAGTGACAGAATTAAGCGAAGCTCGTGGAGTTTCGAAGGTACAATTATTTAAGTCAGCACTAGATTTGTTTAGTGGTCGTGCTCTTATCTGGTACCGAGCGAACAAGACAATATTTGGTTCCTGGAACCAGTTAGTAGAAGAACTTCGTAAAGAATTTCTTCCCATAGACTATGATGAACGCCTTACTGATGAGATCAAAAGGCGGACACAGGGGAAAGATGAGCCAATAGGTACTTATATAGCAGTAATGACAACTTTATTTTCGAGACTGACTGATCCGATGACTGAGGCCCAGAAAATGCAAATCTTGATGAAAAATATAAGTCCTTTCTACCAGAGTCAGCTTGGTTTGTGTGAAGTTGAATCTATTAAAGATTTAGTAATTAAAGGTAGAAAGCTTGAAGCTGTACGAGTTTCAGTAGAAGGCTTCGTACCGCCTCCATCTAAACGTAATACACATTTAATTGAACCTGATCTTGCATATGTTTCGTATGAAAATCCGAATCTTGCCGCTATCGTAACCCAAGCTAGCACAAGACCCGTGTACAAATGTTACAATTGTAACAGAGAAGGTCATACATTTCGTTTTTGTCGAGAACCCCGTCGTTGTTTTGGTTGTGGTAAATTGGGTGTTACCAGGAGTCGATGCCATACTGCAGCCAACAAAATAGTACCAATAATCGCCCTAGAAGTTCGGGAAACGAACAGGGAGCTCAGAAGTGAGCGGTGTCCTGAGCTCAGAGGTGTCCAGTAGAGCCGCAGCAGTTAGTAAGTTTAATGTTTTTAAGTGTGAGAGTGGGAAAATTGAGGAGTCTTTCAAAACAGCGATGCTAGATTTTATTTTCACACGAGTGAAAGATGATGAAAGACCCTATCTTAAAGTTTCCGTTTTTGATATACCAATGGTTGGACTACTGGACTCAGGTGCTTCGAAGACTGTAGTTGGTAAAGTCGGTTGGCGTAAGTTAAGTTCACTAAAACTCAAGATACAGAAATCAAACGTAGACGTAGCCACACTTGCAAACGGAGATAAGGTTGAAGTATCCGGTATTATAAATTTACCCATAGTTTTGGAAGGTAACGTAAAAGTTTTAGAAGTTCTTATTATTCCATCTCTGCCTCATGAAATTATACTTGGGACTGATTTTTGGAGGAAAATGTCTATCAATGCAAACTTAAATAAAAATAGCTGGAACTTTGCGGAAGGGATGGGTGAAATCCGACTTAGTGCGCTGGAATCCAGATCGATGCTCACAGAAGATCAAAAAAGGCAGCTTCATGACCTTTTACGAGATGCTAGGAGAAAAATGGGTGAGGGATTGGGTCAAACTAACGTTGTAGAGCATGTCATAAATACGAGCTCATCCCCGATTAAGCAACGATACTACCCCGTCTCTCCAGTTCTCCAAAAAGCAGTAAACACCGAGCTTGATAAGATGCTAGAGGACGGTATTGTTGAACCTTCCACTAGTCCGTGGTCCTCGCCAATCGTTATGGTAAAGAAAAAGGATGGTGACTATAGGTTTTGCATTGATTTCAGAAAACTCAACAAGGTTACGGAAAAGGATGCATATCCTATTCCTTTTGTATCTTCAATTTTAGACAAGCTAAGAGACGCTAAGTATATATCTTCATTAGATATAAAGTCAGCTTTTTGGCAAGTACCAATGGCAGAAGACTCCAAACAGTTTACGGCATTTACTGTACCTGGGAGAGGGTTATTTCAATTTCGTCGGATGCCATTCGGTCTAACAAACTCCCCTGCCACCTGGCAGAGACTTATTGATAGAGTTTTGTATGGCACATTAGATAACCATGTATTCGTATATCTTGATGATGTTGTTATTGTAACGCAAACATTTGAAAAACATCTAGAGGTTTTGGGTGAAGTACTCCTACGTCTCCAGAATGCAGGGCTAGTTATAAGCTACGATAAATGTGAGTTCTGTCGTTCAGAGCTTAAGTATTTGGGTTATGTTGTGGGTGCTAACGGATTGCAGGTAGACCCAGACAAAATAAAGAGCATCTTAGATATCCAGCGACCAAAGAGTATTAAAGAGGTCCGCAGATTCATAGGAATGGTCGCCTGGTACCGACGTTTTGTACCGTTGTTTTCGTCGCTATCGGCACCAATAACAGGATTGCTTAAAAAGAATAAAAGGTTCGTTTGGACTGAAGAGTGTGAGGAATCATTTCAGTTGATCAAAGATAAATTAGTAAAAGCTCCAATACTTTCATGTCCTAACTTTGACTTTCCTTTCACCGTGCACACGGATGCTTCAGGCTTTGGGATAGGTGCTGTACTCACTCAAGAACAAGGTGGTACAGAAAATGTCATTGCATATTTGAGCCGTTCTCTAAATCGTTGCGAGCGCAACTATTCGACGACAGAACGGGAATGTCTCGCAGTCTTGTGGGCCGTGGAAAAATTAAGACCTTATTTGGAAGGCTCTCGGTTTGTAGTCGTTACTGATCACGCTTCCTTAGTTTGGCTGAACAACTTAAAGGACCCAACGGGACGCCTTGCTCGATGGGCTGTAAAAATGCAGCAGTATGATTTTGACATCATACATAGGAAGGGAAAAGAGCACGTCCTTCCAGACTTTCTGTCGCGATCTGTACCCACCCCTATAGACTCTATTGAGCCTATTCCAAATAGCAATTCTACCGACAAATGGTTCAACAAGATGTGCACAAGAGTAAAATTAAAGCCCTCGGAGTATCCGGATTGGCAAATTATGCAGGGTAAGTTGTTAAAGCACGTCCGAGTCAAATATCCTTCACTAGCTACCGATTCTGATTATTGGAAAGAAGTAGTCCCAAAAGATAGAAGAGCACCAGTTTTGTATTCCGCACATAACAAAGAAACCTCAGGTCATTGCGGTATTCAAAAAAGTTACGATCGACTTCAAAGACAATTTTACTGGCCAGGGATGCGGAAAGACATAGCGAAATATGTAAGAGGTTGTCGAACTTGCCAATCGGTGAAACCAGAGCTACAGAGTTCAGTAAGTTCGTACTGTTATTCCCTTTAAGGTCTGCAACTGCTAAGTATGTATGCCAAAATATTGAAGACAATGTTATTTTATTATTCGGAGCGCCTAGAAATATTGTTTGTGACAATGGTGTACAATTCAAGAGCAAGGAATTTGGTAATCTCTGTAAGACCTATAGTATAGATATAAACTTCACTGCATTCTACCATCCTCAGGCAAATCCTTCTGAAAGAGTTAATCAAGTGGTGAAAACCATGCTGCGTTCCTATGTTTCGGATAATCACCGTAACTGGGATATGCACCTGCAAAAAGTAGCTTGTGCTATACGAACTTCACAGCACGAGACGACGAAATTAAGCCCATATTTCGTGAATTTTGGGAGAGAGATGTCGATTCGCGGAGAAAATGTCAAGTCATATGGAGTAGGTGAAGAGTTAGATGTTCATGCACATGCTAAGGCCCTCCGCCAACTGCGGGAAGACGTAAAGATGCGCTTATTAAAAGCTTCAGAGTTGAGTCGTAGACAATATAACCTTCGTAGGAGAGATGTCCATTATTTACTAAAAGATTTGGTCTGGAAGCGGAATTTCGTATTATCCGATGCGGCAAAATATTTTACTGCAAAGTTAGCGCCAAGATATGTAGGACCATTTACCATAGTACGCAAAGTTTCACCGTGTACCTATGAACTTGAAGATAAGCATGGGAAAAGTAGTGGTATCTGGCATGTTAAAGACCTTAGATCATATAGCTCATACTTACCAGATGATTAATTATGATTGATAGGATGATTTAAACTCTAATTTTACGCTGTTGTTTTGCTAGAAATATGTGGATCACCATTGCATATTTTGCAAAGTGATATAATAAGGAGGAAATGTGACTTTCTCGTTATCAATTCCTGTTCTTTCGTTATACTATTAGGTCTACTAAGAAGAGTTCTTTCCTTTGGTTGCTGACGAACATAATCTGGTTAATAGCATGAGTTCATTACAGGGTTGCTAACTGACCTGGAAGATTTTTGCTGCAAGAATACTTACATTTCTCGAGAAATTGTTAGTTAGTTAGTTAGTTTTTTTTAAGTCTGCACCTTAGAATAGTTCTATTCTAACAAACTAGTTTAAGGTAATAACCTAGTTAAAGCTTACAGTTTTAAATGCTGTGAAAACATAATTGCTTTCCTCGTTAAGTTAAAATTGCAGATAGTTATAAGCATTAAATTTTTTGAGCATGAAAATTTTATAACTATTGGGTATCCATATCGAAAAGACAAAAATGCATACAATACGGAATCATTTCTTATTCGCATAAAATATAAAAGATTTTGGAACAGTACCAAAATCTTTCGGAAGAAAGGGGGGAGTGTCATGTGTTCGTCTTGTTTGTCGACTTTTCAGTACCATTTGATTCTGCGCAGATTTTTTTTTAGGTTTTATTGGAAATATTAACAATTCAGGAATAGTGAAGGGATACTCACCTGCATGGATAAACAAAGTACCAAAATCAGAAACACGATTATACATCATGCACACACACACACAAATACTTACGCATATACATACCGAATGGATCAACACTTTACACAAGGCCTAAACCAGAAACAACTAGAAGCACATTCAACACACACATACACATACACATATTAAAAATATAACCTTGTTAGTCAGTATTTAAATTTTCAACAATTCTCTTGCGAAATCTTAGACCTAAGAATTTTAAACTAGCTCATTACATAGTTAGCTAGAAATAACTTACATATGCACATTTGTAATTTTTGCTAGGACTGTACTCGCTCGTTCAGCATGAAGATCGATTAGACAGTAACTAATTCGATCTGATTATTAAAATTAATTCTTGTCCAGTGGTTCCTATAAATTAAACAGCAGTAGGTAAATTGCTAACTGCTTCAAAATGATAAGTGTATGAAGCGTACTCTAATCTGCTGCCAGGAGCTGGTCGATATTATCAATAGAATATTCTAAAATTGAATATTCAAATTTTAGCGGTCACGCAGCCATTGCTAGCATGGACAACGCCATGAAGTTCAGTGGACTAAATGTGGTTGCTGCCATGTTAGTTTTTTTTTTTGGAGAGGACTGCTTCCTGAAGTGGCGACAGGTAGCTCTTCACTTGAGTAGTAGTCAAAGTGTGGATCAAGTCGGTTTTCGGGTGGAGAACATAAGATCCTGTTTTTTTGTGGAGTTGCGGAGGAACAATTGGAGGAGCGGAATTTAAAATATAAAAGGAACGAGTTCTTCATGCTGAGTTGAGAGATAAGTACTTATATCTAATAAAATATTGTTTGAAGTCTTTCCTTAGTGCGGCAATCTTTTTTTTAAGTATTCTGAATTATTAGATTGGATACTAGAACTTATTGAATGGAATTGAGGTCGAAAAGAACTTTATTGTACGAACGCATTATTTATTAATCACATTAAATGAATAAATTTAAGTTTTGTTGAGATCGCGAATTTCTTGTTGTATATCCTTTTTTTTGTCAGTGAAAAGTTTCGTGGTATCTTCTGTGTGTGAAAAACCACGTGGCGCCCACAAAACCCAACTTTCCTGCAAATTTGTTCACATATTGAACCCACACCCTCCTCCACTTGAGCTACCATCATTTACGCTTCAAGGGCAGCGTAACAAAGATTTCAGAAAATTATTAATCTACGTTGGAAACTTACCCATTTTTTACCGTAGCTACGTTTGTTCTTCACAAGATCTCGTCAAAATATTACAAAGAACTAAGATAAATTGTGCTACTGTTTGGGCATATTCCGAATTGGAAATATGCAAACCCTTCAACAACTTGTACTAAATTCACCAACAATTTTACAACCTTTAAAAGTAGCTCCTTCAAACGATACTCCAGATCATACAAAAAAAATTGTTTGAAGAGGTTCGACTCACTTGCAATACAAATTAAACAAAATATTTCATAATTTTTGACTATCGAAGTAAGTATGTATGTGTATGTCACGAAGTCCTAACATTTTCAAATTTCAAATTCCTACATCACGTCGTTTTCGAGAAGAAAGAAAGACAAGTGGACGCAAGAGTTATCTTATAAGGGTTCGTTTTTTCTCTTTTGAGGTACCGAACCCTATAAAGGAACAGACTATTGTTAGAAGCCGAAAGCACTGTTTTTTCCTAATAGCTGAGAGTAAGAGACCAATCTATAATTTAATGATTTATTTAAAATTATGGCAATTCAGAGTGTATATATATAAAAAAAAAAACAAAAGTATGTTTAACATTAAATTAATTACTCCATTATTGACTGAACAAAAATGACAATTTTCGTGTTCAGTATCATGAATTTATGCGAGAATATGTTAAGCTGGGTCATATGAGGAAATGCAGTACCAACGTAGATAATGCATATTATTTGCCACATCATGCTGTGTTAAAGCCTGACAGTTCGACGACTAAGCTTAGGGTAGTGTTCGACGCATCCTGTAGATCTTCGTGCGGAGCGTCGTTAAATGATAGGCTAATGACTGTATTGTAAAACATTTATAAGTATAGGTGTATGTTCACCGTTCAAGTATGAAAATCTAATAAAAGATTAATTAGAAAACGTCTACATGTATAGTTAACACAATTTCCATTCAGCTGGCGAAATGTTACATGTTGAGTTTTTAATTACCAAATATATATAAAATTAAAATAATACAAAAGTGTTTATACGTTCCTATATAAATATAAATGTGTATGACATTAACAACAGGAATGTAGTTATTGAACCGTATTTCTTGATATTATATTATTAAGATCTGCGTTAAATGTTTCTACTACCGGGAATTCTTTTAGTACTTCATCTATTGAAAAGAGATATTTTTGTACAAAAATCCAAACTGAAATACATTCATTTGGATATCTTAAATTTAAGGCAAACATTAATTTAAAGCAATATTGAACTGCTTCTAAATAGGACTTAAATTGATACTTTTGACTATCTACCTCAACAAAAAAATTATCGTATTCAAATTCATTTCCTGTTGCAATTATGAGCGGCTGTAACGTTGTTCTTGATCTTAAATGGTCCAGTCTTTTTTCTGCCAACTTCTTAGTAACTTCACTACTCTCCGATAAAGGCAATGTAAAAGCCTCCTGAGAGTCTCGAATAGTAAACTTAACCCTTTTTCCTGATACTATTCGTGAAACTGGCACCAGAACAGCATGGAGAAGTTGAAAATACAAAATATTTCTATTATCTAAAGTATTAAAATTATATATTATTATAATATAAATAAAAGTCTTCATGTATTTTTTTTACCGATATTCTGATCCACTTTTCTTGCAATGAATTCCTTTAACATGGTTTTCGCAGTAACGTCTTTAATCCTCTCCTCAAACAAAGACTGGGAAATTTGGCAGAATTTTTCCCATTTTAAAAAAGATAATACTTTGTTGGGATGAATGTACTGATAATCAATTTCAATCTGTAAGAAAACAATTAAAGCATTTCGAGTTTTACAATAAAAATAACTTACCAGGTCTGGAGCTTGAGCATATTTATAGAGAGGCCAGTTTTGAAAAATCTCTTGGAGAGTTACATCAGAAGTCAGCTGCTCACGTCTATACTTTACTTTACTTTCCTCCATTTTTCCAGAACTTCATCCCACTTTCTCAAATGTTTTAATGTTTGGGCTATTCAGTAGATAATCCTAATTTCTCTCATATTAATGTTCGCTAGTTTCGTCTGCAAAAATATGTTACCTGAATCATACACATGTCCGCTTTCTTCGGTAATTAGGTTTCTCAAATCCTTTTCATCTGATGGTTTAGATACACATCGAAGCTTCCTCAAAGCTCTCTTTCTGCCTTGGTATCTATCCCATAGTTTTCCTTTTGGGGGTCTTTTTCCTCTTCCAATAAAATAGGTGGTCTACAGTTTATAATATATCACTAATTTGATTAGGTACGAGATACATATGGGTCATCCATAGCAAATCGATCAGAATTCGCATTTTCCCAAGCCAACTATCACCGATTTCGTTCATCTTTTGCTGAAAGTTAAGTAGTTAGAGGATAAAAATACAACTTATTTTATTGTCCTACGATGCATGCATGAATAATTTTGGATCTAATTATCACAGAGGCATGGCTTTAGCTTATTTTAAAGAGGAAAGCACTATGTTTTAAGGAAAATTATATAAAGAATGACTTTTATAAAAAAAAATAAGGATAACAAAAATATCCTTTGTCCTTTAATATCTCAAAATACATTCTTCTATTTTTTTCTTATTTTCTTTCAATTAATGCTCATAATATTTTTAGCAAATTGTCAAATTCTCAAGTTGGGATCTCAATGGGTTTAGAGAAGAGAATCGTTTTCGTCAGTATAGGTCTGGTTATTTTAGAAATACGTACAAATTTGCTGTGTTATAACACATATAAGAAAGATTGCGTAAATTGCTGCTGCCATTTGGATTTTTGGAGTGCAGTTCTTTAATTCAGGCAGCATGCATAGCAAGATCAAGAAAAAGTAGTTGTATTTTTATATCATACTACTTATCTTTCAGCAAAAGTAGAATGAACTGGTGATAGTCGGGTTGAAATCCAATCTCAAATCGATTTCCTACGGAATGCCTCAATATACTTATTATATTAAAACGATCTTTCGAGAATTATACCATTTGCTCTGAGGGAAATGATTTTATAATTTGTTCTGCCAGACTTGCACACTTCGAAACAGATATGGAGATGTTATTTTCTATAAAATATTGTATTATTTTATGAACAAGCTCTGTCCGGGCATCCTGACAAAGAAAACCTTGCTCATTATATCTTTTGAAAAGTATTTTGCCCTGTTCTGTTCTATTTAAGATATCTATTATGCAAATCTATTATAAATAAAAATAAAAACTCAACATTGAAAGTGCGCTATAGTGTAAATAAAAATCTTACGTCTTCTGAGTTCCTACTACTTGTAGATGGTGAGTTTACATTGCTTCTACTACTCGTAGCAGGAGATTGTATATTCTTCATCCAAGATTCGACAGAGGAGGTAATTAGTAGAGTATCCTTATCACAGTTGGGTTTTAGGTTGTATATGCACTAAAATAAAAGTAGTTATGTATTTTAAACAAAATTACAAATTATTTTTACCTACATATTCATTCTGCCAAATAGCAAGATTGTGTTCAAATATAATTTTGGTGTTTGTTCGCACCCAGAAACAGTTCATCTAAATGTCTTTCCTTCATATACTTGAGACTATCCAAAGTAATTCCTTTCGCTATTTTTCAAAGTTAAAAAAGTCAGATAATGGTCCATCTTATTTTTTGTAACTTACAAATAAGAAATTCGTACAGTTCTTCGTACAGATTCCATTTACGTAGGAGGGTTTCTAAAGAAGGGCAATCATATCTTCTTAGGATCTCAATCTGTAATAAAGAACTAGGTGTCTTGGATAATAAGGAATCCGACTCAACAATAAACACGTCTGCAGTTGACTCAAGACATTCTATTAGAACATTCTCTTTCTCAAATACTTTCCGAAAATGGAATTCCAGCGGCATTATTATACCTTTATTCACTTTCTCACTAAGTACTAGCACACCATTCTTATGGACATTAGAAATGTCCCTATTTATAAAAAAATCATTAGGTTTACTCCACAAATCTTTATCCGATAAGTACTTGATTAACTTGTGCTCCGTATTAATCTCAGAATAGAGTTCTTTATAGGTATCTATAAATGAATTAATTTTATGGCGATCTTCATTACAAAATTTTATTGAGAGGGCTTCTAAACAATTCAAAATTGGTAAGATCAGCAACTCGTGTTGTTTGTCCTGAATATATAAAACATCTTTCCGGGTAAAATTATCGTTATTGTGCAATAAAAGTGAAAACTCAAGTAAATATGTAAGGGGTTTTTGCCCAATATCGCAAATAGGACTCGTTTCAGCTTCCAAATTAATGTTTTGCTTAGAGCTAATAGCTGGAGGCTTCGTGTTCTCGCATTTATTAGTACTGATATCCTCGTATTCATTTTGTGAGAAGGGGATTGATCCAATTTGTTGTTCTGTATTACTTTTGGAAGAGTGAATTTTAATTAAATGCTTTCTGAATGCTGAAGAATTTTGGAAACTTTGTTGACAGCCATCTTCATGACAGTCGTAAAAGCTGTTTTTATCATAGCCGTGAATAACTTTAAGGTGTCTTATCAAAATGTGCGCATGCTCAAAATGGCTTTCACAAATACCACATAAAACCATTTCTGCAAGAATAAATAACAAGATTTAGTACACCTTAACTGTACTAAGAACTAAAGAAATTATTTACTCATGAATAGTGTCATAATCGCAAGTTCACCCGTTTCATAACAAAAATTACAGTTGCACCAACAGTTTTAGTTGGGCTCTAAATGCCATTTAATTATTGCAAACTCTGTTGTCAGTAGAAAATTCAGTCATGTGCCCCCATGGAATTCACTTAGACACTCATTTATTAATGTTATAATTCGTCAACGAAAAATACACGAAAACCAGAGCATGTAAAGATCACAAGTTTTACAAATAATTGACTTCGGTTATTTGAAAATGATCATGTAATATTATAATCGAAACAAATTTATGAAAATTACTAAGAAATATCATGTTAATATTCTAAAACCAAACAAAATCTTACCTGTTATGGAACAAATTAATTTGCTTCCAAGTAAATGTTAAAATTTACAACAGTACTGTAATGTAGGTATACATATATTGTACGCATTATGGAATTCTAATTCAATCTTGTGCAATATTTACCCAAATGAATGATGAAATAAAATGTTTTAAATCGAAAAATAACAAGACGCCTCAGAAATAAGGTAATATTAGTAAATATTTGAGAAATTCTTAAATTTGAATTTTTTATCTCGACGTTTTTTCAGCAAAAGTAATGTTAGGATTAACTTAAAAGTACCTCCAAAACATTTTCTTGATTATTTTCAATGATATAAATGCCTAACATTATGAAATAAAAGAAATATATTCGAACAAATTCTTGTATCCAATACGGTGCCAATGATTTCAAGAAAAATATCGCCGATTTTGAAGGAATTTCAATATGCAGTGCTACACACTTCATCTTAGTGATAATAACGGACTAATCAAAAATTATTGTCCGACTATAGTGATAAGATTTTGAGTTTTGCTACGAATTTCTCCATATAGTGACTGACATGAAAATTGATCGATATGGCAAAAATGAAGTGGCCTATATAGACTTCCCGTATCACCCTGTGGTTTGATTGCGGCCGATGAATATGTTTTTAAAGCCATATAAATAAATAAATAAATAATAAAATGCCATTTTGGAGCTGTTGCTAGAAAAGAATGTGTATTGTCGAGAGTTTGATGCATATTTCGATATTGTCAATAGACTTTTCGATAGAAAGTACCTAGTTGAATATCTAAAAAGTTTTTTTTATACGTTTTACCGCATTTTATATAATCTAAATATTAAATTAACAAAATAAGCTTTTCAGACTCCATTCAATTTAAATGACATAATCTACAGCAGTGTAATTTTTTTTCAGTTCTTGGTTTTAAAACTGTAATTAAAGGTACTCCTTAATGGCATACAAATATTTACAGACACCATATAGTTCTCTCTTTAACCGTGACCTGCACGTCGTTATGATGCTCTTAACACAACTTTAGAGATTGTCGGTTTAGAGTGCCGAAGACGATGGCGAGAACGTCCTAAGTCACTTGTCACGGCTGAAATTTTCGAAGCCCAATGTCGGAGAGAGGGGGTAAATGAAGCACATTTTATGAGCCACTTATCCTTTGTATGTTGCTGCAAGGAAATTTTCTTTTGTTTCAGGATTCTATACCTCCGCAAGGATCCCTCAAGAGTTCTGACGACGATAGCCATTCCAGTCCTTAAGTTAAAGACGGCGATTATAGAAGACGGTGCCACAAGAAGTTTAAACTACCATTTCAACGACGATAACGATCATTTAGCTCATCAATTGAATTCGAGGGATAAAAGCAACCATCACTGTGAAGATGTCTATCAGAGTTGAGTATAAAATACCCCCAAAGTACGGCCTCAGGTAAACTTACTGGCCCCAGAGGGATTGAGGAAGCTTTAGACATTAAAAACAACGTTCCTGTTGTATGCTGAAAAGAATTTATTATTGTTTGACATCCACCCTGGAGAGAAGATCATCCTAAATGTCAAATTTTTTTTTGAAACCTATGTTAGAACATTGTAAAACCTAGCTTGTAGTCTAACTTATAACTCTTAGTAATTAGTTTCTTTATGAATAGCTGAGGCTACGAATCACTATTCCTCTTATAGCTACAATTTAATTGAACTTAATGCTACTTGATGAATTGCACCTGAAATATAGAACAAGCATTAGTGAAAATCATTAGTTGATTATCCGGCTGTACTTCCACGATGCTACCCACTGCTTACATCCAAATGCTACTGTCCATCACGCACACGATGAGATGTGTGAACGAAATTCAGGAGACCCGTCGCAAGTTACCTGGAGTACAATATTTTTGCACCGCACCTTAGTGTGATTGGTCAACGAGCGTATTGTAGAACTGTTTACCTGAAAATAAGTGATTAATGCAAGGATTTCACCATATCTGGAACATAAACAAAAATTAACATAACCTGTCAATGCCGTAGTATCGCACAAACAAATCTTCATGCTGAAGCCACTAGGAACAAATTTCCTGAGCCGAACATCTTCTGGATATAAACTGGTATAAGACATTGCTGTTGGAGATGGCCCCAAAGGCCGAAAATACACTAAATATCCGGCTGTCATCTGAAACGAGAGTTGGTGAAGTTTTCGCGATATATCACGTAAAAAATCATAGAAAACACTGGATTACATGGAATACAATATACAAAACATAACAAATCACAGAAATCAGTAATATGGAGAAATTATTTTTATTAGTTTACCGCCAAAATATTTGAAAATATTTTAGTACTAAATTCGGAGCAATCTTCGGCGGTCGTTCGTCTGAGGGACGATCTTTTTTTCTCGAGGAGTAGTCCCCACAATTATTTTAAAAATTTGAATCGCTGGTATAATCGCAACTAAGACGGATTTCATAAAAAAAACAACACAGGACAACATTAGCATCACCTCCAAATAAACACCTGTACACAAGCAAGAGCACCTGGAAATATGCGACATTCTCACCTTCGTAAATAAGCCAACTTGACTTCACTTCCGTAACAAAAGTCTATAAGAGTACGTCACCTCGAGAGCTCGCTCTCTTTTTCAAGCAGGAGAGCTGCACTAAATCTCTTCCTCCACGATCACAAGCCAACTGTGATGTTCCTTTCTGAAACCCATCTTCTCGACAAGCATACTCTTGCTTTCGAACATTACAGAGTTATCCGCACTAATAAGTCGGAAACAACTCTGGCACTGCTATCCTTGTAAAAAAGGATCTCAGCTTCTCTGAAGTAAAAGCTAGTGGACTTTCCAATATGGAATGCACAGCTATAACCCTCAATCTTCAGAACAACGTAACAATTCTTTTAATTTCCATCTATAAGAGATGCCAGCCCCAAAATTCTGAAATCAGAAGCAATCTGAACACTCTCACAAGATTAGCTAGCAATTACACCCACACGGTGATAGGCGGTGACTTCAACGTGCGACATCCCCTCTGGACCGACACACTAACCAATGGCGCTGGAAAATGCATTGCCAACTGGCTCACAAACGGCCCCGCTGATCATGACTTTTTAGCGATTTCACAAAACTCTCCCACATTTCCACGCTCTGGGTCTATTATTGACTTCTTCCTAGCGACTTCTAATCTCATAAACTTTCTCCCACAAATTTCAAATTATACCTGCACTGCTCATACTGCGGAATCGGATCGAAATAACAATCACTCCTAACTCACATTTCGACGTTCTCTATCTAGCTTCTCCAGAAATCTCAACATTAAAACACGTTAACTGGACAGAATTTCATTCAAGACTGTCTCAGAACTTAGCAGGAAGCCTCCCTGACGAGCACAGCAATCTCTCAAACACGGAAATAGATTATCACATCGAACTCCTTAACGGATATATTCAGGAAAGTATCGAACATTTCTCAGAAAATGTCACGCCCACAAGTACAAATATAACCATCTTCCAGCTCGCTTGCAAAATTTGTACAAATACAGGCAAAACCTTCGGAAAATCCTAAACAGGATTTTCCACAGAAACCACAATAGCCACAACCAAAGCTACCAATCAATTCTTTCCCAAATCAAATGCCTATCCACCATTATCGGTGAACAGACCAAGGTATTTCTTGATGAAGAATTCAGAAGGAAACTTTCATCCATCCACCCTGGCCCTAATGTTTTCGAAAATATCAATAAGGTCTGTAATCGTAAACCAAAACTTCGTAAAATAATCACAAATGGCCAAGACACCCTTAGTTTACCTCTTGAGAAATGCAATGCATTCGCAGAATTCTTCCAATCCACCTTTAAAGATCATTCAGATCTTAGCAGCCCGGACTTCCGCACAAACGTCAACTCAAATGTAAGAGAATTCATCCACCACTCCCAGTTCGGCTTCAAAGCCCAACACTCAACTTCACATGCGTTACTCAAAGTTCATACTGACACAACTTCAGCTCTCAACAGAGGTGACTGCACAGTAGCCTGTCTCCTGGATATCGAGAAAGCCTTCGAATCTATCTGGAAAAACGGCCTCATCTTCAAACTGTTAGAACTAAACTTCCCACCACATCTAACAAAAATTATTCACATCTATCTGTCTTCAAGGAAATTCGCAGTAAAACTTGAAAACTGCAACTCAGCTACCCTACCTCTAGAAGCGGGAGTCCCTCAGGGCTTAGTACTCGGCCCAATCCTGTTCAACCTCTATATATCAGATCAACCGCCAAATGATCACAATTCCACCTCACAACTCTACGTAGACGACTCGCTCACATATGCACGCTCAATATCGCCAAAATTCGCTGCGAGGAAAGTGGAGCAGCAAACTGGACGCCTACTACAAGAAATGGGGTATAAAAATAAACATTGCCAAATCTGAAATGATTTGCATACGCAAACCAGCTACTACTAGCCGAACAAACATAGCCACCTTGGCTAAAAATATTGACTTAAAGTCAATAACCAAAAAATAACACCCTCCACTAAAACCAAATACCTCGGTATATCTTTCTCTAACCTGCACAAGTGTAACCCTCACGCACAATATGCTCTAATTAAAGCAAAATCTGCCTATAGCCTTCTGAGCCCACTTCTCAACACCAAAAATGGGCTGTCAGTCCCCACCAATCTCCTGCTTTTTAAGCAACTAATTCGACCAACCATAACATACTGTTTCCCAATATGGCACATGATCTCGCCAACCTACATGAAAAACCTAGGAAATCTGGAGAGGAAAGTACTTCGTTCTTGCACTGGCCTTCATCGAAGGGCAGACAATAAGTACTACCCCAACAAAAATCTGTACGAGGCAGCAAAAATCCTCCCTAGCGACAGTTACCTTGTCTCGCAAGCCCAACACCAAATGGAAAAACTTCCTCATCATCCAAACCCTCTCATCTTCAACACACACACCCCACCTGCAGAATTCAGGTATATCTCACCCCTTCAACTTGTTGACCCTGACAGTAGGGACATTTACTATACTGGTGAAAGATTTACTTTCTTTTGCAGCTAAGGTACCCACCATCGAGGATAGATCTCCGGAGCATCAGCCACCGTTATCACAGCAGGATGCCCCACATAGGAACTGCCTAGAGAAGGAAGACCCCCCACAAGGACACCTGGTCCAAGCTCCAAAGCTCCTCATCCCCCTCAACCGCACCCATCCCAATTTCCCGTCTCACCCTCCTAAACAACATCTAACAAACAACCGCCACGGAAACAGCTTAGTGTCGCGCGCAAAGCTGTAATAACCAACAAAAACAAAGCAAACATAAAAGTTTTTAATCAATATATGTAACAAAAGAAGACAAAACCAAGACAATTGTGAAATCAAGGCCAAAATAAAAAGCCTGAGTGTTAAATCTACCCTGCCACAAATCCTAACAGGGAAGTTAGGACCACACATTAAGGACAATATATTTTAAATGCGCAAGAAAGTCTATGATTTGATTTGAGCTCGCTCTCTTTCTTCGAAGTATCGAGCCGAGTTCAGGACTACACAGTGAAGACCTGCGTTATGTGAAAAAAAAATCAAGTTTTACTTTTGAAGTTAAAAGCACAAGATAAAAAAAAACACAGAAAGTGACAAGATGTCGACAAGGGAGCGTTCAATGTTGTGCGTGCAGACCAAGAATTAAGGAGGAATTCAGCTGAGATAATTTAATAGTGCACATGTGATTTGGTGAACTGATAATGGCAATAGGAGAGGAGGCCGGAGTAGTGGAGGGAGTACCGCATTGGAAAAATAAAGATAAGTTCCATAAATAATTTTTATAGAAGTGTTGATAGTGATTCGTATGGTCTAAAAATGTTACAATTCCATTAAATTTCGAAAAGATAAATTAGAGTAGTCCCTCTCTTTGTTTGCGCTTCATGCTGAGAGCTCAACCTCGTGTTTAGCTTGTACCGTACGCTCGTAGTTTGCTTGATTTCTTTTTATTAGTAATCACATTTTTTTTCCTATACGAAATTCTATATACGCATTTTATTTTTTGTTCAGTTAGTTATTCATATATGTTCGCATTTGCCTGATATTTTGGTTCAGAACTCTTGATTTACCATGATTGTTTTTATTCCTATGAGTTTCGTATTAATGAAATTTTACACACGTATTTTTACTTTATAGTTCATTTATATACTTATCTTCTAAAATCTGCATGCATTTTCCTATTTATTGTTATTAAATTATTTTAAGAGTTAAAAAAAAGGTTTTCCGTTCTTATTGATTTCTTGGAGTTTCTCAATTGTCTCCGCCATATTAACAATTGAGTGGCGCCCTTAAGTTAAGAATAACGAACCAGCCCTTCTCCACTGAACTAGCGGCAGCTGTTTACTTGTCACCCAGCGTGCAGCTCACATTCATTTCTTCGTGTGAAATTTTACTATTTATTGACTCCAACCTAGAATAAAAGTTAGTTACAGCGTCCCAGATTGTGAACCACATTATAGTATCGATACGAAGGAGGGTGACACACTAATAAAAGCACTATATATGTATAACTATAAAATTTGCACTATAAAGTGGAATTTATCGACGTGAAATTTAGAAGATATAAAAACGTGCTGATCACTAATAAATATCATCATGAAGAACAGATTTGTTTTGGCCCTTAGTACTGATTTTTATAAGGAATAAGCACGTATTTATCATCAGTATTACTCACTTTATATAGATTTACTCTTATGAGTGAATATAACCCTGAGGTGACCATTTTAGTGGTTATCACGAAACTGGCACTGAGCTTTAGTGACAAAACTAATTTTTCACTACTCTAAAGTTTAAATGCTAGTTGGGAAAGGACTACGATTTTCTATAGACGACACAGATGAAGTATCATTCAATACCGGGGAAACAGATGCAGGTCTTAGAATTATGTTATCGGAGCATTATCTCCAAGCGTTACTCAAAGCCTCAACAGATGAGGCACTCGCACTCTGGCGCTTCCTCTGGCGCGACTTCTGCTTACGACGAGTCTTGGGGAAGGCTGCTGAGTAGGTGCAGACAGCGAAAAAACATCAATACAAGGCATATGCCCATGCGTTACGTTAGGAGAAGAAGAGATGTTCAAGTTTCTAGACGTGAAACACTTAACGTTCGAGGCGATAGTGCACATAAGAACGGAGTCCTTAGCAGCAGAAGCAGACCAACCCACAAGATAATTAATTCTTGACCAGCCGGATATTGTGCTGAATATCTTTAAGGATAGGGTCGGCACCAGGTGGTGAAAGGGGCACGTTACAATTGTTCAGCGGGGCCCGAAGATCGTCAACAGTGGACGTTAGACATTCAGTGCGAGTAGAGAGAGCATGCGAGTTATGAGTTTGAGCTGAGCACTTCTGAAAAAGTTTGTCGATTTTTGAATTGAAGGTATTAAGGTCCTCAGAGTAAGCATTGAGATACGATCAGTTGCCAGATATGTGCTTAACACTATCCGCAATAAAGGGTTGGTCACTTGAAAACTAATCGCAGATACCTTCGATAAGTCGTAGAACATGACACGGATAGATCGCCAAGCACTCGCCACAGGTTGTGATACAAACAGAAGAACTCCTTAGAATACGACGCAGGCAAGAGCAGTGCAAAGATTTGGCACGAATTCCGTCACAAACGAAGACATTTTCATTGGTGTCAGACGATCAAACAATACATGTGGTCTTGATTACACAGTGTATGTAAGCTGCATAACAGAAGAGTAGCACAGATTCATTTCTTTCATTCATTCATTTTATTTTCGGAAGTACACAAGATTAATAATCTTTTAAAGTACATTATAAATTGGAAAATAAAAAGAGAAAAGCGTGAGTTAAAAATCAAAAACAGAGTTCAATCGATATAACAATAAAAATGATAGTTCTAATAAAAATAATAAAACAAAAGAAAAAGGAAAAAAAATAAAATAAAATAACTAATATTACCTACTAATCATCACAAGCAATTCCACCACCACTAAGGTATATGGGAGTAAAGCAGTGTTCTGAACTCTCCAACTGCACCCGCACTCCTCACTCTATTTGGCAAATTATTCCAAGTACGAGCAGTATAAACAAAGTAAGAGCCTTTCAATACTCGCCTATTAAATCGCATGAGCAAGACGTTACGGTGCCGCGACGATTGAAGGAAAGAAATATAGGCAGCCAAATAATCCAGGGTAGCCGTGCGCACTAACTTGATCACAACAGCTCAATCTTGAATTGATCTTTATCCCCAAATTTGTAGCCTGCTAAACATATGGTAACACACGGCTGTCGAGAAAGACCGGTGGGGGATATATGTTTCTAAGGAGTCATGCCGCATCACAAGGCATTGCGATTTGTCTGGATTAATCATAAGATCGTTATTTTCTGCCCAGCCATAAACTCTTTCCAAGTCCTCACTTAGACGTGCAATACAGTCTTCCATGAGACCAATTGGTCTGCTTGTGTACAATTGAACGTCGTCGGCATATAGGTGAACGTTAGTATCACGTATGATTCATAAATAAGCTAAATAATAGCGGACCCTGAACAGAATTCTGAGGTATACCGGAAGACAAAGGTAGAATTTTAGAGAAAATTTCATTAATGTGAACATGCTGAAATCGCTCAGAGATGAAGCCAGAGACTAAATTAATAGCCGAGGGGGGAAAACCAAAATTCGATGATAATTTATTAATTGGCTTAAAATGATTAACACAATTGAAAGTTTGATAAAATCTAGCATTACAAGGACACCCACTTTCCATCTATCCAGGCTGTATCTCAGGTCTGTGGTGACCTTTAGCAGAGCACTTTCACAGCTATGGTTCGAGCGGAAACCAGACTGCCGGCGCGAAAGCATATTATTATTTCCGATATGTGCCAGCTTCTGGCACGACTTTAGACACGAAACACAGAAGACTTATGGGTCGAAAATCAGAGGGGGAAGATATCACAGACACAGGGATTTAGGCTTTAACTAAAAAGAAGGGATGTGTCGAGGACAAGCGACGAAAGGCCTCCGATATCACAGTCTTGGGAATTCCGACTGACAGATACAGCTAAAAAGGAGATGTATAAACAACTAAATATAACAAAAAAGTGACTATAATTATTAAATGAAGTTTGTTAGCAGCCTGGAGCACAGAAAATGATTAAATAAGCTTACCACAAGTGAAATGCATAAACAAAATGCCAGTGCAAAAGAGCACAGCAAGCGGTCACCAAGAGTACAGAGAAGAAGAAAAAATTTGCAAAACTAGACGGAAAAGCAAAATACAAACAATAAGTAAAATTAACCGAACTATTAACAATTGATCACACACAAAGTGAGCTGAAAACATTTCAAAATAAATACATAAAACTAATTAAACACGGAGGGCACAAAAATTGACACACATATTGACAAGTCTTCTTTTTCCTTCACTGTGGAGAGTTCATATTTTGTACACGATGTTTTCATAAAAATTGCAAATACAGATCTACAGTGGAGCAAATCGGGCAACCTTTTTTTGGTGTTGAAATACAAAACATTAGTTTTTCACTATACATATATTTGGACACTCACGGATCGAGGTAGAGATTTAGTTTAGGTTTAGATTTAGTAATATAAGCAATGAAAGACTAAAAGAAATTTGCAAATCAATGAACAATAAAACAGATTTTAATGGCATCAATAATAAAATAATATTAGATAATTGGAATGTGTTAGGGAATATATTAGAGAAAATTATAAATAAAAGCTTAAGTGAAGGAAAGTGCCCTGACACTTGGAAAGAATCAATAATACTACCTGTAAAAAATACTAGGAAATGTGAAGAACTCAGATCAATCAACACGCTAAATATTTTTGAAAAATTAATGAAGAAAGTAGTTCAAATACAACTCGAAAAATATTTGGAAGATAATGAACTAATAATGACACAACAATCGGGTTTCAGAAAACAGCACAGCTGCGAAACGGCATTAAATTTAATAGTGAATGATTGGAAAGAGACAATTGATGAAAAGAAGTTCATAATAGCAGTATTTTTAGATTTCAAACGGCATTAAATTTAATAGTGAATGAGTGGAAAGAGACAATAGATGAAAAGAAGTTCATAATAGCAGTATTTTTAGATTTCAAACGAGCTTTTGAAACTATTAACAGGCACATCATCATAAAAAAATTGAGTAAATTCGGAATAGTTGGTAAAGAACTTGACTGATTTGAAAGCTACTTATCTCGAAGGACACAGAAAACAAGGATACACTCTGTCAAATCAACAGTTGAGGAAACTACATTAGGTGTACCACAAGGCTCAGTACTAGGGACACTGTTATTTCTCATTTCTATTAATGACATGCGGGAAATCCTGAGATCATCGAAACCAGTATTATTTAACTGGCTGTGATTTCCTCCAAGTGAAACTGGAACTTAAAGAAGACCTAGATATGTTATGTGAGTGGCTAAAAATGAATAAGCTTTTGTTAAATGTGGCAAAAACAAAATTAATGGTGATGAACTCGAACTGTGATACTGAAATTGAAATTAATGGTGAGACAATGGAGAGTGTAGACGAAATTAAATACTTAGGTGTGATTTTAGACAAAAACTGAATTTTAATGCACATGTGGACTATATTTGTAAAAAAATAGGGAAAAAAATTGAATTCTTTAAGCGAATGCGTAGTAAGTTATCTACAATGACTGCTATTCATACATATAATGTCATAATTAGACCTCATTTTGAATATTGTTCGACAATTCTGTTCTTATGTACCCAAACAGCAATAGAAAGGCTTCAAAAATTGCAAAATAAGGCCATGCGATGTATACTCAAGTGCAATAGATTTGCTTCGATAAGACGGATGTTGGAGGCATTGCAATGGATGAGTATCAAAGAAAGGACAGAGTTAAGCGTCCTAACTTTTATATTCAACATAAAGATGAAGAGACTGCCGAAATACTTCACTCAACATTTGAACTTGGTGACCGATATGCAACCATATGCAATTAGAGGTGCTGATGTAACATATCGAATGTATCGACGTAGAGCAACAAGAGCTCAAAATTTATTACTTTATAAAGGTTTGCAGAAATTTAATGAGCTTCCCATTGAGCTTAAGCGAGAGACAAATTTTAGTAGATTTAAAAGTGGATGTGTGCAAGTCATTAGAAGCAGGTCATGAATAATTTGATAATTTGGAAATTTTTTTTTAATGAAATTGTGATATTAGGAGCACAAGAAAACAATTAATATTTATAAACTTTTTGTGAATTTAAAGTTTGTTAAACTAACAAAATTAAATTAAAATTATCAATCCTAAAGGAAGAAGTTAATTGGCGCAGTCGGTAGGATTCTGTTCTAAAGAATAAGAATCCAGTGGTCAAACAAACGTAGAAATAGAACATAGAAGTGAAAGATATTTTCGTTTTGTGATATACTTTCATTTTTGTTTTTGTGAACATAGATCTCTCGAAATCAGTAACGAAGTAGTGACACCAAATTTGTTTACTGTGAAGAAACAAGATTTCCATGGTCTACAGATTTTATGAGGAGAAATAGAGGAAGACCTTTCGACGCAAACAGAAACTTAAATCCAGCAGAAATGGCTGAACAGCAAGAAATTCACGATCTGCAGCAAGCTATCCAGCAACTACAGGAACAACATCAGAGGAAAATCGCTGCTCTAAGGGACCAAATTAACCAACCACAACCGGAACAAATGTTCCAGCTAACAACGGACCATGTTTTGAATAAATTCCAACAAACCAAGACTTGCCATGGAAAAGAAGACTACCCCGTACAAGAATTTATCAGTGCAGTGGAAAATGCAGGAACATTATGCGGAAATAATGCAGCTCTCCTACAACATGGTTTTCAGATAGTGTTCAAAGAAAAAATTCAAGGTGAGGCCAAGCGGTGCATACAAAGACTTGGAGGAAATTCAACATGGTAACGAGTGAAATCCGAATTAAAAACACAGTATCGGAAAAGTTATAAAAAACTGATGGACGAAAGTATATGCATCAAGGTAGGAAATTTAAGAGAACTTTTTTTTCAAATCAGATCTATAAATTTTCAAATAAATGAGTTTTATGAACACGATGATAATAAACCAACTAATTATTCCCCTGAAAATAACGATAAGAATTTATTAGATATAATAAAAGATATGTTAACTGGTAGCTATCGTGCCAATATTAGAAATAATATGATTTTAAACGAAGTGTCCTATACTTTTGATGAGTTACTGTTTTTAGACGAAAGTGACGTGATTCATTATAATTATAGTAAATATAACAAAGATTCAAGATCTAACAACACACATAGCAGAGATTTTAAACGTAATGACAGTGATTGATAAGTACATAATTTTCACGATACATTTAATAGAAATTCTATGACAGAACGGAATAATCTAGGAAATTTTTCCGGACAATTCAGACGAAATGACTACATTAGACAAGATCGAAATTTTCCCAACATTAATCGATCAGGGCAATACAGACAAAATTTTAATCAAAAGAGACCATTTTTCAATGGAAATAATTTTAACAAGCGTTCAGGACAGTTTAGGCAGGGACAAAATAACAGTTCTAATAATAATTCCAATAACGCTATCCCAAAATTTTTCAAACCATCCTCGGCAGGAAGATTACTATTCTCAGGACGCATTAGAAAAATATCTCTATTTTTCAACTATTAATGGTATATCTAAGGTAACAAATATATTAGTTACTCCTATCCCAAAAGAATTTAAAGTACCAGGCACACTATCCTGGAAATTAATGGACCTATCAAGGCGCAAATAGCAAGGAAAAAATATCGACTTAGGTCAAGAATTTATTGAAGTAAATTACAATCAAATTTATTTTAAAACGGACGACCATTATTTTATTATAAATGAAGTCTGTAATTTAGAAGAAGGTAACATCCAAAAACTAAACCTTGGTCATTTAAATCCCGAGGAGAAAAGAAACATCATAAAAGCCCTAAAGCAGTACGAAAATTTATTTTATAAAGACGGCCATAAACTTACTGCAACTCACGAAGTACGACACGAGATTATTACGAGCACAAGTAACCCTATATATACAAAAATTTATCGGTATCCTCGTATCCACGAAGAGGAAATAGAAAGGCAAATCAGGGAGATGTTAGAATAAAATATCATACAACCAAGTAACTCACCTTATAATAGCCCATTATGGATAGTCGCGAAGAAGCTAGATAATTCAGGCGAACAAAAATGGCCAATAGTGATTGACTATAGGAGACTTAACGAGGTCACCATCAGTGACAAGTTTCAGATACCAAACATCGAAAGTATTCTCGACAAACTGGGAAGAACCCAATATTTTACTACTCTAGATCTTGCTAAAGGCTTTCACCAGATACTAGTTAGACCAGAAGATAGGAAAAATACTGCCTTTTCGACTCCATATGGCCGTTATGAGTAGGTACTTGAAAATGCCATTCGGACTTAAGAACTCTCCGGCCACATTCCAAAGGACAATGAATCATGTATTGAGAGGACTTATAAATACGATTTGCGTTGTATATTTAGACGACATCCTAATATTTAGCACTTCTTTAGAAGAGCACATTTCGAATGTCAAAAAAGTATTTGAGAGGATAAAGGTAGGAGGATTAAAAATTCAAATCGACAAATGTAACTTCTTAAAAAAGGAAACAGAATTTCTGCGACATATTTTAACACCAGGAGGTATCAAACCAAATCCGAACAAAATCAGGTGCATTCAAGAACTAAAACTTCTTACTAGCGGGAAACAGATAAAAAGGTTCTTAGGTATAACTATAAAAGTAGTAAAGTAGCTTACCCTATGACAAAGAACTTAAAAAAAGGAATGACAGTCAACAACAATGACCTAAATTACATGGGTGCCTTTGAGAAGTTAAAAGATATTATAACAAACCATCCCATCCTTAAATACCCCGAATTTAATAAGACGTTCAAATGAATAACTGATGCTAGTAATTTTGCAAAACTATTCGACCATCGAAAAGGAGTTATTGGGATGCAAATATTTCAGACCATACCTCTTCGGTAAGAAATTTGACTTACACACAGATCATCAGCCGATTAAGTAGCTTGCAGCCAAATATGCAGGAAAAGATATAAATCCAAGACTAATAAGGTGGCTTATATCTTTGGGTGAATACAACATCAAAATTGATAATATAAAGGACAAAGAGAATGTAATCGCGGACTTTTTGAGCAGAATAAATCCCGAGACGAGGGTGTTTTTTTCCAATATTTTTTGGAAAGAATTATTAGTAAGAACAACGTGTGTTTTCAATTAATCCAATTTATTTTTTGTAACTTTCAATAGACAGAGGAAGCTGCACGCGCACCGAAACCTTTTTCTAACTTGCTTGAGAGAATTGTAGAATTACAATGTTGCTTGCTGACAGGAAGATCTAGTTACAATGCAATAGAAAAGAGAGACAAACATTGAACTGAAGCTGGCTCTAATTTGAAGTATTATACAATGCAAATAGTCTAATTAGAACATGAAATTGAAGGTGGCGCGAGAGCTTTTTAATTAAATTTTAGCAAAGTTTACAAATTCATAAGCAGATGGCCATGTACATAAATAAAGAAATGCAAAACTTGTTTTTATGACGAGTAACATTAACCGGCCACCTTAGGAGCACCTGCTTCCAACGGATTGATGTCTTTTGGTAATGGACACAGCTTGGCTACAGCTCGCTTGAGAAGTCCAGATGCAATCTTGATGGTAGCGACACGAACAAGGCCGTCCTTTCCCGGATGCAATTCCACTACACGTCCTAAGGGCCACTTGAGTGGAGGAGAATTTTCGTCCCTTAGGAGCACCATGTCGCCAGTCTTTAGATTGGGATGCGCCGATTGCCATTTTACTCGTTGTTGCAAACCCTGTAATTAATCACTTTGCCAACGAGACCAAAAGGCATGAACTTGACCTTGCAAATGCTGCCATCGGGATCTCAATTTTACATCTAACCTTAGAGGACTAGGCTCAGGAATTTTTATCGCAGATCCTCCAGTTAAGAATTGACCAGGAGTAAGTGGCTGTAAGTCGTTAACTTCGTCGGACATCGGAGTTAGCGGCCGAGATTTCAGGATGCATTCCACTTGGCAGACTACGCGCTTCCATTCATCTAAGGAGTATGATCCTGTCCCAAGACCACGCCGCAGATGATGGCTTGGCCTGCTTGATAGCGGCCTCCCACAAGCCGCCAAAATGAGGCGATCTCGGAGGTATAAACTTCCATTCGATTCCATCCCTTTGGCATAAGTCATGAACTAAGTTGACGTGCTGCTCAGAATGGAATAGTTCCTTTAATTCTTTTAATTGTCGACTGGCTCCTATAAAGTTAGTCGCGTTATCTGAATATAATGTTCGAACATTAGATCGTCTTGCTATGAACTTTGTCAACGATAGAAAGGATTCAGTGGTAAGACTGCTAGCTACCTCCAAGTGGACCGCCTTGACACAGAGGCAAACGAAGACGCAGATGTAACACTTTGATGGAGGATGATTTCGTATTGGATGCTTAATGAAGAACGGACCGCAATAATCTATGCCGGTGTGCGAAAAAACCGGGCTCGGTTGAACTCAAGGAGATGGCAGCTGACCCATGATTTGATTCAGCATTCGTGGCCGAAGACGGAAGCATCTGGTGCAATGATTGACGACTTGCTTTCCTAGGACGTTTCCCCCAATTGGCCAAAACCTTGTACGAATAATTGATAAAAGTGTTTGACAGCCAGCATTCATATGCCTAGAATGATAATGAGCAGCTAGCGTTTTAGCAAATGTGGATTTAGGGAGCACAATTTGATGCTTGGAGTCGAAATCAAGTTTAGAATTTTCCAGCCGGCCACCGACACGGATTAAGCCATCTGAATCTATGAATGGATCGAGACGTATGAGCACGCTATTAGGCTTGATGTCCATTTTGCTTAGTAGTAGTCCTCAGACAAGCCTCTTTTTTGAACGTAGCGAATGACAGACCTAAGCGCATTATCGAATTCAAGAACACTGATTGGACCATAAGTGCGATTGGACGCATTTTCAGATTTAATCTTAGAATTTTTGAGGAAACGATAGACATAGACGAATGTATTAATTAGCTTCAAGTATGAATTGCAAAACTTCGATGACGCTACTATGTCTGTTGCTGACATTGATGTAAGAATAACTGCTACTTTACGTCCTCCTGGAATATCCGCTGTAAATGGCGAGGATGATTGCGGCCCTATTTGTTCTGGTGCACGCAGAAATTCGGGCCCGTGAAACCAAAGATTGCAGTCGATGAGTTGCTCAGGTATCACTCCTCTACTAAGAAGATCGGCATGATTCTCTGCTGAAGCCATATGATTCCATTTGAAATCCCTGGTCAGGTTCTGGATCTTTGCTACGCGGTTGCCAACAAAAACGCTCCATTTGGATGGCGATGATGACAGCCAAGCTAGTGTAACCTGAGAGTCGGACCAGCAGTAAACTTTATCTATGGTAGAGACGAAAATCTTGTGGATGCGATCAGTAAGCTCTGCAGCTACTAGAGCAGCACATAGTTCAAGTCTTGGCACAGATATTGTTTTTAAAGGCGCAACTCTTGATTTAGCTGTAAGCAGATTGCACGTAATAGATGTTTCAGAGACGGTGCGAATGTACACGCAAGCGCCGTATGCAGTCATGCTGGCATCAGCAAAACAATGAATCTCAAGACAGGCTGACGTTCACATGATGTATCGAGGAATTCTAATGCTGTTTACGGCTTCCAGTTGTTTATAAAATGAAGTCCACTCCAGGTGAAGCTCCTGTGGCAACGACTCATCCCATGATAGCTTTAAACTCCAAAGGCGCTGGAGAAAAATCTTAGCCCTCACAATTATGGGATTTATTAAGCCTATAGGATCAAAAATGCGACTGATCATGGATAAAATAGAACGTTTTCTCACTCTAGGCGGCTGCTCCAGAAGCTGGTAAACGAATCAAAAGAAGTCTTCCTCAGGCTGCCAAGTCATGCCCAGAGTCTTATCACTGTTGATTGATTCAAGAAGTGCAGCATTATTAGAGCACCATTTTGCCAATTCAAAGCCCCCACTACGCAGTATGCTTTCTATTTCATGCCGAATTATTTTTGCTCCTTCTGCTGTGTCGGCTTCCGACAGCTTGTCATCAACATAGAAATCACGTAGCAGCACCTTGGGCCCAATTGGGTGATTCAATTCCTCCTCCGCTGACAGTTGCTTCAGACTTCGAGTTGCTAAAAAAGAGGCAGGCCCAGTTCCATATGTGACAGTCAAGAGACGGTAAGCTTCCAATGGATGATTTGGTGATTCTCGCCATAAAATGCATTGCCAGTTGGCGTCAGTACTTTGTACTCGAACTTGACGATACATTTTTGTTATATCTGCCGTAAGGGCTACCTTATGAGATCGAAAACGAATGAGAATGCTGAACAAATCATTTTGGACAACAGGTCCTACATGAGCACGTCATTTAGGGAGTATCCTGGGGTTGTTTTGCAGGACGCATCAAATACCACTCTTAATTTAGTGCTGCTGCTTTCGGGCTTTATTATGCAATGATGAAGTCGAAAATAACTTTCGTTAGGCAACGCGTCAAAGGCCACTCTCTCCATATGACCACATTTCAAGTAATCCAATAGAAATTCAGAGTATTGTTGCTTGAGCGCAGCATTTTTTGATAATTTCTGTTCTAGGTAGAAGTATCTCATTTTTGCAATTTCTATAGAATTTCCGAGAATGCTGGGATCCTTGCGAAAAGGCAACTGAACCACAAAACGACCAACATTGTCCCGCCTTGCATTTTTTACGAAGTGCTCTTCACAAAGTGCTTCTTCAGGCGACATGGTATTCACTTGTGACTTATAAGCTTCGACTTCCCAAAACCTTTGAAGCAACTCTTCAATGCTCCATTCGGATTCAGCAGCTATTAAACAGTTACCCATTAGTGTAGAGTTTCTACCAGAGACTACCCAACCTAGTACGGTTTTTTGTTATATAGGCATATTGCTTCTTAATCGTATTTGACCCACTGACAGCAATTCAAAGAACAAGCTAGCCCCTATCAATATGTCAACTGGTAGTGGGATGTTGAATTGAGGATCAGCAAGGATAATGTTATGCGGAATCTTTCACTCGAAACAGTTTAGACGAGGAGATGGCTAATTACTTGCTATTTTAGGTAGTATCAAGGTTTCGAAGGAATTTTGACAGCCATTCAAACGAGACTTGAATACAAGTTGCATCTTGTATTTGACTGGAGTGAGTGTAGCACCAATGCCTGTGACACTGATGCTAGTCCTGGCTCTCTTTAGCCGAAGATTTTGCACAATATGCTCCGTAACGAAATGTAGGGACGAGCCGGAGTCCAGCAAAGCTCTATAAGGAATAAATTCTCCACAATGGTTTTGTATCTCGACTATAGCCGTCGCGAGTAAGGTGTCATAGCTTGGCTCTTGAGACGCCTTCGAAGATTGACCGCTCGTGTTCGAAGTCATAGCTACCGAGGTTTTGATTTGAAGTGTTAGCAGATAGACCACCTTTGTCTGGATCATCAGACGTTGATACGCCATTGTTGCCGGGAGGTGAATTTCTATGCAAGAGCGTATGATGCTTTGAGCTGCAATAACGACATCGGTTGGATTTGCAAGCCTTCACTATATGACCAGGCTTTAAGCAGTTGATGCACAAACGTAACCTTTTAGCCTCCGAAAACCTTTCAATAGGCGCTAGATTGAGAAACGTAGCACAGTTCAACAGACTATGATCCGAGCCTTGGCAGAGATTACAAGCTTTATTAAGCTGAACAGTTGTGAATGCAGGCTTTCTAGTGTTAATTCTTGCCTTCTGCGAATCTTGTTTCGAAGCTTCCGTTTTGATTCGAAGTGGATATTGCATATTTTCTAGAGTTTGGCAGTGCTTGTCTAAGAATTTTGAAAATTCATTCCATGAAGGAAGAACGTGAAGTGGCGCTTCTTCTTCCCATTTCACCATGGTCAAAGCATCGACTTTGCCCTTAAGGAGCTGAAGAAGTAAACCATCGGCAATTGCCTCGGTGTAGACCATGTTACGCAACGCCCTCATATGTGACTTAACAGAATCTGAAAGATCCCTCAATTGGGCAACTGAATTTCTTTCAACGGTTTTTAACTTGAAGAGCGACTGCATATGGCTTTGACATATTAAGCGCTTGTTTTCATAACGCTCTTTCAACAAACAAAGAGCACTTTCGAAGCCTTCATTGTCTAAGCTAAGATTGCTAATGGTTTGCAAGGGATTTTCATCTAACGCTCCGCGTAAATAAGATAATTTTTCGACATGGGATATATGTTCATTGTCCTCTACTAGTGTTTTAAAGGTCGAATAAAAATCAGGCCAGTCCGTGAAATTATCCGAGAATCGTTTTATTTGTATTTTTGGAAAGCTGGCATTAGATTTTGGCATAAAAGAGGAGAAACTAGGATCCACGGACGGTAATGACACACGCGGACGCTTTTTATCCATTAACGAGAGGATTGAGCTTTTTATAACAATATAGGTGTCTTCAAATGATTGCCGTTTATCACTTTTAAGTTCATCGGGGTCCTCGCACTCTAATTTCGGTTGAACTTCATTAAATCGCGAAATATAAGTCTCGAGCAAGCCAAGTCTTGTCTCTAATTCGCACAACGACATCGATCTATCCAGCGTTGATATATAGTTCTTTATCTTGGTCTGCTGCATGGTAACCGTACCTCTTAAAACGCGCAAATCGGCGAGCGTTGACTTACCGGTATCTTTTTTAGAACCCTCAGAAGCTTTAGTCTTTTCTCCTTCGGTTTCACTAAACATTTTGTTGATAACCACAAGCGATTTGAATGGTCAAAAGTCAATAAATTAATTACAAGCACTTAAATGTATATAATTTGCATAAAGCACTAAAATTTAGATACCACTTTTTATGGTCTGGTATAACTGTCAGGCTGCCTATCAAAAAAGAAATACTGCGCGCACTTCTAGAATGTTCTTTAATGTTGGCTTTATGCCCGCTTAACGATATTTAATATCCGATGTGACAATTCAGGAAATAATTTATATATATATATATTTTATGAGAAACTCTTTGATTCCAATAAATAAGCATTCTTCCAAGTTGCATATGTTTAAGAATAGAAACTGTACTCACGCTTAGTCGGCACTAAATGTACAACAATTGATGTTACCGTAATGGCTATTTATTCACCATGATCTATGACAAAATCCCACGAAGACCAACCGATATGAGTCCAAGCGAAATACAGCCAATGGTAGTTCAAAGAGCCAAGAATGCTGGGAATATCTCATCAATAGCCACGTGCACACATGAAATCATATATAAAATACGAGAATAAATGAACCTAGATTTTACCAAAATATTTATCCAATTTACAGGAATTGTTCGAAATGAATCCCACGCTGAACAATAAATCTGTTTCGAAGCGAAATGTGTATGCGATTGTCTCCAACTAACGAAGTTCACAATAAAATCTTCAGCATGGCTTTGTGCCGTTTGCGTAGACAGAATTGGACGAAAACCAATTTCGAAAATTATACAACTGATTCCCACGATGAGCGATGCAATGTGTATCGAAGCAAAATATATATATATATATGCATACATACAGCCACCGTGATTGAATCCGAAAATGCAGGCACGCAATGAATCCCTCAGCAAGGTTATGTGCAACGTGCGCAGATGAAATTATGCGATAAACTATTCCTCGGTCCCTGCTCGGGCGCCAATGTTTTTTCCAATATTTTTTGGAAAGAATTACTAGTAAGAACAACGTGTGTTTTCAATTAATCCAATTTATTTTTTGTAACTTTCAATAGACAGAGGAAGCTGCACGCGCACCGAAATCTTTTTCTAACTTGCTTGAGAGAATTGTAGAATTACAATGTTGCTTGATGACAGGAAGATCTAGTTACAATGCAGTAGAAAAGAGAGACAAACATTGAACTGAAGCTGGCTCTAATTTGAAGTATTATACAATGCAAATACATAGTCTAATTAGAACATGAAATTGAAGGTGGCGCGAGAGCTTTTTAATTAAATTTTAGCAAAGTTTACAAATTCATAAGCAGATGGCCATGTACATAAATAAAGAAATGCAAAACTTGTTTTTATGACGAGTAACAGAGGGAAATAAACTTATTAAATGATGAGTACCTGAGGTTTGATTTAAACAGATTATACCGTACATATAATGAAACAAAAAACAAAACGAAGAGTAATAACGCTGGAAATGAATATTTGAGTTTCAATCTAAATAACATGTGTTATATCCTTAGTAGTTTATTGGGGATAAAAAGTAATACTCCGATTATAATATATTTAAAAAGATATAACTTTATTATTAATTTAATGTTTGTTTTACAAATACTTGTTGCTCGTGCGACTAACCACTTAAGAAATCAGAACAGAACAGTATAGAATGGCGGATGTCACTTGTGTCTCTATCTAACAGCTGTACATTTAAGCAATTATTGCTAACTTAGTATCGTACTAAACTTATGTGGTACTGCCCTATAAAAGTTATAGTAGGTACTATTTGATTTTTATTATAAACATATAAAATAATTCATACTATTAATTCAAAGATACAATAATTATCATAATATTGATTTTTAATATAAAATTCTATAATTCCTAATTTCTCAAATTGTATGTGATCGGTACGTCACATTACTCCCCCTTTTGAAAAAAATATATATATATATATTTCTAATATTATTAATATTAATATTCTCATTATTCATAGGTGGAATCTTACTCCCTCTTTTTGGTGTGATCTCGTTTGGTTTGAGATTTGAAAGATATCTGTATTCAGTATATATGCCGGTTTTAGTCTGTCAATTGAAATTACAGACTCTCTTCCTTTCATTGCAATTGTGAAGAATTTAGGGGCTTTCTTAATAATTTTGTATGGTCCTTTGTACGGGTCGGATAAAGATTTTCTTTGCGTTTCTTCGCGGACGAAGATGTGAGTGCATGTTTTAAGATCCTGAGGAACGAATATGCCTTTCTGCGTTCTTATGTTGGTGGGATTTGGTTTGATTCGTTGTAGTGTTTCGTAAATATCTTTAGCTACATCGAAGGTGATCGCAGTTGATGGTTGTTCGTTGGCTATCATTTCGCTCGGTAGAAGTAAAGATTCTCCGTATAGGAGCTGTGCGGGTGAAAACCCAATATCTTCTTTTATTGCTGATCGGATACATAGTAAGACCCATGGTAAATTTTTGTACCAATTTTTCGGTTGCTCACAGGTGCGTAATGATGTTTTTAAATGCCTGTGAAACCTTTCAACTAGACCATTAGATTGGGGATGGTAAGTAGTGGTTCGAATAGTATTAGAACCTAAGATTTTTGAAAGTTCTTGAAATAATTTTGATTGAAATTGGGTGCCTTGATCTGTCGTGATTGTTCTAGGGATGCCATACCTGGATACCCAGTGGTGAATAAAAGCTTGTGCTACGATTGATGCTTTTATATTTCGCAAGGGAATGGCTTCTGGTCAAAAAGAAAAGCGGTCTATTATTGTAAAAATGTAAGTGTAGCCATTTGATTAGTTGGCGTTTCGAAAATTCCATGTGGAGACTTTGTGTGCCTGGTTACCTTGGCTTTTTGGCAAGCTATACAACATTTAGACCAATTAGTTATTTCTCGATTCATTTTAGGCCAGAAATATTTGGCTGTAATTAGTTTTTTTGTAGTTCTTGCACTTGGATGCGATAGACCATGCATCGTGTTGAAAATGGTACGTCTGAATATCGATGGTACGTAAGGACGGCTTACCGATGTTGTAGTTTCACACCAAATTTCCGTATCCTCAACTGTAGATTTTTTTTTAAATTGAAGGAAAACTTGTTCTGATTCTTTTGCAAATTCTCTAGCTCTTCATCTTTATTTTGTTCTGAGCTGAGAGCTTTAATATCAAGTTTTTCTATGTCAACTAAGTCGACGTGTGCTCTAGATAAACTGTCGGCTACAACGTTTTTGGAACCGTTTATGTAGCGTATATCGGTGGTGAATTGAGCTATAAAGTCTATGCGCCTAGCTTGTCTAGGTGATTTTTCGGTCTTTGAGCAAATGGCGCTTGTCAGAGGCTTGTGGTCAGTGAAAACTGTGAAATCCCTGCCATCCAGAGCATATCGAAAGTGTTTGATTGCTTGGTATATTGCAAGCAGTTCTCTGTCAAATGTAGAGTATTTTACTTCAGAGGGAGAAAGTTTTTTTGAGTAAAAGCTTAGGGGCTCCCATTTGTTATTACTATATTGCTGTAATTGACGTAGGTGTAGGGTATTCTGTAATCGCCTTAACTCTTGTGGTCGAAGGGGAAATCCCTTCTCTAGTTATCTCATAACCAAGAAAATCTAATTCCGAAACGCCTAAAACACATTTGTTTGGATTGATGTTCATCCCAAATTCATTTAATTTGTTAAATAATGTCTTGAGATGTACCTTGTGTTCATCTGCTGATTTGCTTTCAACTAGAATGTCATCAACGTAGAATGATAAGCTCGGACTAAGTCTATCTTCGAGAAAATATTACATCCGTGTAACTTTATAGAACAATCCTGCATGTTGGGCAGTGGATACTTGTCAAACTGTGTGACTGCGTTTAATTGTTTATAGTCTCCACACGGTCGCCAATCAGGTGAGTCCTTTTTTGGGACCATGTGAAGTGGAGAAGGCACAGAGGAAAAAGATGGTCGTATTATACTTAATTTAAGCATTTGCTGGAATTCGTCCCGGGCTATTTGAAATTTTTTAGGATGTAGTCTTCGAGGTCGGCAAGATGGCAATTGTCCGTGGGTTACAATATAATGGACAACGTTGTATTTAATAGGCATATTGAAATTGGGCGGAGACTTTAAGTCTGGAAATTGATCTAGTATTAATTCGAATTCACCTTTGATAGACAACAGTTTCGGTGAAATGAGTCCACGTGTCGTAAATGAGCTTGTGCCGAAAGATTTGTTTCTTGATCTCTAATTTTTCTACTTCGAATATCGACAGACAGATTGTGCTTATATAAGAAGTCTGCTCCGATGATTGCATGTTCGATTGCAGCGATAATAAAGGTATGTTGGAAATCGTGTCTCAGATTGAGATTGATGGTGAGAGTTTTGTAACCGTAGGTACTTATTCTAGAGTCGTTTGCTGCAGCTAAAAGAAATTCGGATTTGTTGTGATGTTTTGGGAACATTTTCTTTGGAAGAATGGAGACCTCCGCTCCAGTATCAATTAGAAAATTGATTTTTGTACGTTTATCAAAAATAAATAACCCGCAAGGAAGTTTACTAGGCCTCGGTGCCGTTGACGAGGCCGTGCTAATGAGTTTTTTGAGACCGGGGTATTTTTAGGAGTGAAATCACAAGGAGGCATACATTTTTGTGCTCTCGATGATAATAGCAGCCTAGATTTGAAAGTGTCGTATTTATTTTCTGTAGGCGGTGTCAAAAGTACGTCTGCAACTAGTTCTAGTGTCTCCGGAGTTAGAGACGAGACTAGGTAATCATACTTGGTGTTAGACGCAGTGATATTTTTGAGCCTGAATTGTGTTTCTACTTGTAGGAACCACAGATGATGTTATGTAATTACTTTCATAATTAGGTTAAAACAATGCTACTCCGATACGAAATCTGTTTGTTCGATGTACTTACTGGAATTTTTATTATTATGTTGCATTTAAGCTTTTAAATGCAATATTGAAAGAGAAATGCAACGATTTTGAAGTTACAGTTCAATCCGTTAATTAATTAATTATGCGTACACTGAGATTTAAGTAATATATTGAACACAGATATCTTTTGTTCTACAAAACCACATAAAATCGTTTATTACGTATAGAAGAAAGAAAATGTCTTACTTCGCTTATATTTGTGCGTTTTATAAATCTTTTTAGTCGAGAAGTATTAAGAATATTTTTTTTTTTTTATAATTTAATTAATTATTCGTAATCACCCGACGAAGTCGCACACAAAATAAATTTTCATAAATTTAAAGAATTTCACTTAAGAATGTTGCTTTGTGTATACATATATGATGAATATGGATATCAAATGTTTAAATCTATAATATATATATATTTTTTAAATTGTGTATATGTATGTAAATACTGAAAGGGACTTAGTACTCACGAGACTGCCGTTTCTTTTGTTTTTTAATTTGTTACATTTTAATATAGTTGCGATCTTTGTTGTAATCTTTGTGCCCAATTATAACTGTTAATGATGATTGGCATGCTCGAATGTACAATGTGTGATGTGACGTTTACATTATTTCTCTGTCTTCATATATTATGTTCTTTGTTAAGTCCAATTTTTATTATCTTGCTTTCTTCCTACGATATATATGTGTTAAAAAAATCTAATTGACCTATTTATTTGAAATTAATTTGTTACAATACTTTCCTAATGATATTAGTTGATTGTTGATTGATGCGAATATGCAAGGTTCCTGACCACTTTTTGCATTGTTGTTTGAACTGTTTTATTGCCGTTCGGTGATTTTGGAGACGAATATAATCTGCCTTCAGATTGATGCAACGCAATTTGGATGGCTAAATTTTGTTGATAATTGCACAAACTGTCCCTTTTCGAATAAATTTCTTGATGTATTAAAGTTGGCACCTTGGTTTATGCATGTTAATACAATTTTTTGCTGTGTATGTTTATAATTTCTGCTCGAATATAGACGCTCTAAATTGCTACTAGCGCTTGAGCAAATATTTTCCGATGGTTTATAATTCTAGAGATGATTATGGCTGCAATTCCTGGTTGGCGATGGAGAAGAATCTTTGCCTCTGATGTGGTTGTAATGGCGTCGCACGCAAGTTTTGCTGATAGCCGGAAAAAATGTGCTTTCAGTGAATTAATTGCACGTCGACGTCGTTTCGATATCGGGGTCACCAATTGTTATATCCTTAGTAGTTTATTGGGGATAAAAAGTAATACTCCGATTATAATATATTTAAAAAGATATAACTTTATTATTAATATAATGTTTGTTTTACAAATACTTGTTGCTCGTGCGACTAACCACTTAAGAAATCAGAACAGAACAGCTGTACATCTAAGCAATTATTGCTAACTTAATATCGTACTAAACTTATGTGGTACTGCCCTATAAAAGTTATAGTACTATTTGATTTTTATTATAAACATATAAAATAATTCATATTATTAATTCAACGATACAATAATTATCATAATATTGATTCTTAATATAAAATTCTATAATTCCTAATTTCGTAAATTGTATGTGATCGGTACGTTACAACATGTTTCGCGACGACGAATGTAGAAGAAATAACTTAACCAACAACGAGATAAACGCTTTAAATGAATCTTTAGAAAACCAAACCATACACTCTCAAGAGGAAAACTCTGACGATCGTATATCAATATTGAAAACAATCGTCAAAAGATTTAGAAAGCAAATTATACTTAAAGAATGAGGGAATTAAAAATAGAATTTATAACTCGGCCCTAAAAACAGCAGTCCATAGAATAATTAATAATTGTGACGTTTGTGCTGCAGGTAAATATGACAGGAACCCAATTGAAAAGAAGTTCACTCTAACAGAAACCCCTTCGACGATTAACGAAGTCATCCATGAGGACACTTATGTAAATAGCAAACATTACTTCATAAATTTTATTGATAAATTTTCCAAACATGTTACTAGTTTTTATTTAGAAGATCGTAATAGTCAAACACTTATTGAAAAACTCAGATGTTTGATAACGAATTTAACATTAGAAATGTTAGGGAATTAGCATATTTGCAATAGTCACACAGGTAACTCTGACATCGAACGTTTTAATAATACTATTACTGAGCGAAGCAGGACCCTAAACGCCGGTAGATGTACAAGAACATAGGGTAGACCGTAAAAAAATCAGCGAAAGGTTAGAAAAGACAAAAACTAGAGTTATAAAGAGAATAAACAAAAAGAGAGAAGATTATTCTGAAGAAAGGGAAGAAGGATTCATTAGGAACTACAAGACGGTTAGGCACAAAGAGAAACCAAAATTTAGAAAACATAAACTCGATAGGGTCCATAAAGGTAATATTAAAAGACCGTATAAATTTTCAAGTACTGCTGATGTTACAGCCCAGTCATCAAACACTCATAATAGACAATATTAAATCAGAACTAGGTTATGCGAAAGTCCACATAGGGGAAGTAGAAATCGTTAGAAAATCTGACATTGTCTTGCATATTATTATTCCTAATGAAATATTGAAACTAGCTGACACAATAGAAGAAACCATTAACACACTTGAACTTGGTATCAATAAAGAAATCGCAATACATCAAATCAAAAGCATTAGGAGCCAAGTTATTACACTCATCCCACATAAATATAAACGAGGGCTCGTTAATGTAGGCGGAACAGTTTTAAAGTGGCTATTCGGGACCTTGGACGACTACGACAGGGAAGACATCAAAGAACATTTAGACACCATTGACAAAAACAACCACGAAACAATCGAAACAGTCAATCAACAAATCAAAATCAGCGACAATTTTAACAAAACATTTACCCTAATAGGAAATTCAATTAAAGCGGACCGACTTAAAATATCGAACAAATTGAATGAACTTGAAAAACGATCTTATATAGAGGGACTATTTTAGAGCAAATGATTAAAATCGATTATTTTAAAAGACAAGTTGAAAATATACAAGACAACTTCGCATCGGCTAGGTTAGGAATCGTACATCCAAGGATCTTGACGGACGAAGAAATCAGAACTTATGACATCGACTCGAGAAAACTAACGCAAATTAGACTTGGAGTAGCTAGTTACTACAATGAATCCATCATTTTCGCAATCAAAATTCCCAAAGAATTTCAGAAATCTAGCAAAAAGCTTTTAATCTCAATCTCAAACCTGAATTACAAACAAATTGATCAAGATATCGAATTTGTGATTGAGGCCAATAATAAAACTTATACATATGAAAATGGAAAACCATTGAAAGAACTAATGATCAGCAAGAATTGTATTTTTAGAAATAATTGCAAGTTTATTGTAAATCATGAAGAAGAATATGTCGAATTAGATGATGATATGCTTATTTTAAATGAAATAAAAATTTCAATAGTTCTTGTGACGATAGGAAAATAATCTTAAATGGAAATTATTTCATAAACTTTCAAAATTGTTCAGTACAAATCAATTCAGTATAAAATCTATAGCAATAATGTCCACAAAGTAATTAGCAAATTCATTGTTCCCATAGAAAAAGCTTTTGATTCAAATAAGACAGATGTAACTTTTGAAGATATTGTTCTAAATCAAGAAAACAATATAAAAGAAATAAAGGAATTAAAATATCAGCCATATATCCTATTCCTAGATCGTTCTCGATTAGCATAATAATAACAATTATAATTTCAATATTTTTATTTTACAAACAAAAATATCCAAAAGTAAAAGTAGTTAACAGGATTCAGGAGAATCCTCAATCGAACGGGGAAGGAGTTACGTTACCTCACCTTAACACAGGAAACCGATATTCAATTATAAGTCTAGACAGTCTCGACATAAATAAAGTTCCTATACGAACTTGATCCATTCCTCCATATTTTCCACAATTTCCCACATTCGCAAGACTTACCTGCAAAATAAACAGAAAAAAGACAATTTAATAAAAAGCTTATCAAAACTTAACGTGGGAACAATCATTAGGTAAGCAGTCTTAACTATGAGAATTTTAGAATTAAAATAAACCAGAATTCAGTCGTAAGACCGACGTGAATTCATTCGCAAGTAATTAAGAAAGCTTGAATATAGTAGAAGCTCATTTACATATATATATGGTACCATATATATATTTGTGTATTGTCTTGGTTTACTCTAAAGAGGAACCAAGTTTTGTAATAAAGATTATTATACAAAAGTGTACACAGATAGTTTTTGTGAATATATACTATATACGATTGTTCAGTACAGTGGAAGTTGTGTTTTATTTAATGAAATCTATCCTCTGTGTTTTTTTATTATCAATCCTAAAGGTAAAAGTTAATTCCCGCGCGCAAACTTTAACCCTCGAGTACGGAATCGCGCGATCGAGTCAGATGATAGCTTAGATAATATGCATCTCTAAGCATCGCACCCGTTTCACCCGCTTTGTTTTTTAATAGTTGGAGTTTTTTTATGAGTCATCCACGTAACGTCGCTGCAGGTCAACATTTTAAGGTTAATAATTATGCCCGTGTATCAGTCTTTCTTGTTTCCCTTTCTTTCCAACTAAGAATTGTACTGATAAGTCATTTACGTAAACTTTGTTGCAGTTTCATTTTTAAACTTTAATTCATGTCATGCCGTTGTTTTGAGTACCTACCTGCGAGTGAAAATTTCAAAGTGATAAAAAAATGATTTTCTTGAGTAAATTCATTATTAATATTATATCTATTATGTGAAATAACTATTTTATAAATTTGTTTTTAAATTTCTCAAATTTTCAAATATTTTCCTGGTATCGGTAATCGATTAGACTTCCTTTTCTATCTAAAATCCATTCCTATCTGCTGGCGCGCTACTAAGTAACAAGAATCGAGTAATATCAAAACGATTTCTAGTAGCTGAAATACATAAAAAAACCTAATTAGAAATTTAAATGAAATTTAGCTATAAGAAGCGTATCGACTTTACTCGATTCAAGTTATACAATGTGTATTTTCGAAACTTGATCAAACGAAATGTGCGGATACTAGACACCTAGCCAAACAAAACATTGTATGGCAGGGGGGGCCCACATCAACTTTTTTGGAGTTAAAGGGTGATTAAGAAAAAAGTTAGTTTTTCACAAAACACCCTGTAACTTAAAAACTACGTACGGTCAGAGTTAAGAGCTTATTGTATGCAGAACTTCATGGCCTTTCCAATGACTACTCAACCAGACCCGTACCCCTTTCCTGTCAAGAATTATGGTTGTCTAAACTAAAAAATTCGGATTTTCTTACCTTTTTGCAAAAGGTCATTAACATAACTTTTTTTTATAAAATGTGTAAACTGTAGACCTTTTCTCTTTAATTTGATCCTATGTGTTACTTGCAGCCGTTAAGGAGTTATTAGCTCACAACCCATTCAGGTCACACCAGAATGAGACGATATTTTTTTTAAAATGACGTGTTTTCAGTCAGTAAGGAAAAAATTTAGGTTTGAGAATAGCTTTCAGAATAGGTTTTGAGCTAATAACTCTTAAAGGGCTACACTTAGCACAAAGGGCGTAATAAGTCAAATTAAAGAGGAAGGTCTACAGTTTACATTTTTTATAAACAAATTTGAGTTAATGACAGTTTTGCAACAATAATAGAGGTCAAATTAAAAAAAAAGGTAAGAAAACCCGAAATTTTTATTTTAGACCCCTATAACTACTTAAATTAGGAGGTTACGGAGTTGGTTGGGCAGTCGTTGGAAAGGCCATGAAGTTCTTTAATATTGACCGTATCCTATGTACTTTTTTAAAATACAGGGTGTGATGTGAAAATCTAGGTTTTTTCCTTAATCACCCTGTAGCGCCCAAATGGTTGATGTGGGCCCCCCATGCCATACAATTTTTTGTTTGGCTAGGTGGCTAGTATCCGCATATTTCGTTTGATCAAGTTTCGAAAATACACATTGTATAGTACCACCCATGGATCTGCAAAAATTGATTGGTCGTCAATGTTTTCATCGTTGAATATTCATTGAAATTTTCTTCGAAGATTATTCTTTGACGTTTTCATCGACAATTAATGCTGCAGAAAGGCATCACACTCGGCCTACGATATCCTCTGTAAACTACAGCTACTCGCTGGGAGTAAACCTTGAAAATATCTAAACATTAACTGAAGAAAAATTATCAATAGCAATCACAATTAAAATTACACATTAAAAATTAAAACATCATATAAGCAACATTACATAATAAGAACAGTTTTTACGGCTGTCAGATAGCATCCTAGATAAAAAATACAGGATTTAGATAGTCTAGTACAGAACAAAGGAGGAGCAATCCATTATCAAAACTAAGAGACACATCAATCTCTTGTATCATCACTCATTATAGAGTTCTTGTATCAGTGTCAAATAGGCTGAATTTAAGTTTAATGTATCTGTCCGAAAATTAATGCTGTTATCACTGAGCTGTATGTGTGTCTTTCACTGTATGTGTGTCTTTCACTAATATTATGTTTGTACCAATTACTGAAGTTGTTTTTTATTTGTGTAAGCTCTTCTATTATTGGCTCTTTTAAATATTCCTTAAAACTAATTGTCAAAAGGCTCTACAAAGGGTAAAAAAGACACCAGCTAAACTAAAAGTTATTAAAGTCAATAGGGACAGTTAAACAATTTAAACTAAACAAATGACACAAAAAACAAAAACAAATTCAAACAAAATTCTCACAAGAGCTTAAAAACGGACTCAAGAATTTTGAACAAAATCTAAAGAATAAACAAACATTTAGAACCAGTCTCAATTTTCACAATTAGATAAGTTGTAGTTCCAACCAGTTCCAAATTTCAAAATTAATTTAATAAAAGCTAATTTCCTAAACGAGAGAATTTTTAACATAAATTTTGTAATTAATCACCGATACCGAACCGAATTATAGAGTTCCTACACACAAGCTTTACCGGGTATATTTACAAATTTTACAGCATCTCTTCTGTACTGGACGACCTGAGAGACAAAATCCATGTTCCTCTGTAAGTATTGCATGGATTTCCATAATTTGTTTTTTGAAATATAGCCAGGATACGCAGTGAATACATAACTCAATTTGAAATTCCTAGGTACCTAAATACCTTCACAAAACTCAAAAAAACAGACACTACAATTTTTCCACTTACTTTTCCACTTGCAAAACACCGGAGAATTTGAGAAGTAAGTAGAGAATTCCTTAATTCTCCATTCCTATTGTGAATTCTCCGGTGTTTTGCACACCACAAGCCTTGTAATAATAATAAAACATAAGAGGCCTCATATTGGTATATGGCAGACGACCTGAATATTCTCCGATCATTCGACGAAGATTCACCAGTAGCGGCTACAACGAAAGATCATAAAGTATACCTGACAATGGGCTGCTCTGCCTGATATCTCGATGACCCCAGAAAGGAGCCAGAACTTGTCTTTGATGCAGAATCAAACTCGCTGAATCTTTATACAGTATCCCGGCAATATCAAGCCACTTGAGCGGAAATCCAAATTACTCGAGAATAGTCAAAAGATTGTCGCGCGAGACGCTATCAAAAGCCTTTTGTTGGTCTAATGAAATCATAGCCATTTGTGTACCTGTCTGCTCATGGTAGGCAAAAAATGCTTGGTTACCGCGATATTGTCGTAGATACTGCGACCAGGTTCACAATAGGACTATTCGAGGACTTATCCGTGTGTATTACCGAACAATCTCTTAGCAGAGTATCGACCCTAATGCTTTGCAGACGATTTTGTAGTCCACATTGCATAGGGTTATGGCGACTTACATATATCGCTCGTATTAATTATATTTACGCACTCCTCCGATTCCTCTGACACTACTCCAGAATCAAAATTATTTGCGTCATAAATTATTTCGTAATCACTGCGTTACTTGTTCGAAATATTTTTTTTAAGTAGGCCAGGTTTTGATTATGATAGTCGCTAGTAAATTAAAAAAGACTGGATGGATTTTTTTGCTGTAGAGAAATATGTATAAAAGTAAAACGAGAATTTATGTTAAAGACTAAAACGAGAACTTTTATTAAAAATAAAATGACAATTATATTAAAATTAAAACAGTAGATCTTCAAGTCGTCAGCGATACCGTCATGGTTTTGCAAGCTCTGCTAATTGGCATGGCTTATGCTGGTATCATCATCAATTTTTACCTTTCGGCAGCAAATTCAACCCCCATTTTTACTTACGGTAAAAGACTTTTAACTTTAGATTTGGGCTTACGTTGAAATTTCCAGTGGCAATTTGTTATAGTTGACATTACCAAACTTATCTTGGGAGCTGATTTCTTGGTCACTATGGGCTTCTGGTGGACGTCAAAAAACGTCATCTCGTTGACTCTGTAACGGCGCTAAAAACTCCTGCTCGTCTTGTCAAAGCCGGGGATTCTTCGTTGTCAATCGTAATTAAATGCTCAGTTGATCCGCAGGTTCAGAAGCTGCTGCAGGAATTTAGTTCGATCACCATCGACAATGGCTTTACTAAACCGGTGGCGCACAAGGTAAACCACCAGTGTTCTCGAAGGCACGTCGCGAAGGCGTACCACCAAATTCCAGTTGAACCTAAAGACATCCCTAACACTGCAATTTGCACACCTTTTGGATTATTCGAGTTCGTTCGCATGATTTTCGGACTTTTCAATGCAGCACAAACGTTCCAGCGGTCTATTCACTTTGTGCTCTGCAATATACCTTTCTATTTTGTCTGTCTGGAAGATGTTTTAGTTACATCGAGATCAGTAGAAGATCATTTGAATCACCTGAGGCAAATTTTCAGTCATTTTAAGGAGCATGGCCTATTTACTAATATGGACAAATGCAAATTTCTTCAAAAACAAATACTTTTTCTAGGCCATATCATAAATCAGCATGGTATCAGACCCTATCCTGAACGCGTCGAAGCAAGTATAAACGGCAACCACTGTCAAGGAGCTACGACATTTCTATGGTATGGTGAATTTTTGCCGTCGTTTCTCTTGTTCGCCGTACATCACTAAGCGAAACTTAACGCCTATCTAACTGGTTGTAAGAAGGACGCCGCTCAAAAAGCTGAGCCATGCCATTCTGATAGCACATCCCTGAATTTCTGGCTGGTGTGGTAGCCTTGTTGTGCCTCTGACGTCGCACTGGGAGCAGTGGTTCAGCAGAAAGTGGATTCTGGATGGCATTCTTCTCACTTAAGCGCCTACGACCGAGAACTTCTCGCAGCATACAGTGCTATTAAATATTTTCGGTTTTTTCATGAGGGAAGAAGTGTCGTGTTATTCACTGATCACAAACCTTTAACTTTCACTTTTCAATAAAATTGAGACAAAGCATCTCACACCAACTGCGACACCTGGACTCTGTCGGCCAATTAAACAAAGTGTCTAGACACGTTAGGAATACTTTTGGTAAATTCGCCGTGTGCTCAAACCGTTTCGAAGTAATTCACATTGATCTTGTTGTGACCCAGGTACCACCGTGCTTTCCTGAAGAGAAGAGCGGCACAGGGGGAAGATTCAGGACCTGTAAATGTATCAAAAGCTCAAAGTTAAGAGGTAATAAATACTTCGCTTTATTGATTTCTCCTTCCGTTTGTTTTTTATTTTGCAATAACTTTTTATATTTAGATCTATAGCCGAACTCTATTTAACAATAACTTTTTATATTTAGATCTATAACCGAACTCTGTTCTTCACAAAGTGAAGATTCACTTTTTATTAGAAACTTTTTCTTGGATTTTATAATCTGAAGCAGAACTTTTTCTTACTTCCGTACTCGTTGGGCGCTGATCCTGAACTTCCAAGATTATTCTTCAGTGATTATTGTTCACCTCTTTTTAGACGCGCTAGCGTCAGCAGAAATATCCCACTTGATGTATTCATTCTGACCAATAAGAAAGTTCTCGCTAAGAATGATATAGCAAGAACTGAAAAAAGTATGCACGCTGTCTTGACCAATCAGAAAGTTAACCAATCAGAAAATTCTTGCTGATAATGCCATAGCAAGAAGTAAAAAGGTCGTGAGAATGTTTAGATTTTTTAAGTAATCTGACACTTGCTCTTGAGATTATGAGCATTTTACAATTTAAAGGCACATAAATTATGTGCTATGTATACACGTGTGGCAGAATTGATATTACTCGATATGGTAAGTATTCATATTTTTAGCGTGACTTTTGTTTTAGGTTTTTTAAAAATGTAGTTTGTGAAGGCTTGCAATATGAGCCTTTATCAAGTGGAATATTTGGAGATGTAAGTATGTTTATGCATGGTTATGATTTATGAGTATTCACAATATGCGTGGTACTTTGTGATCACAAAATATGCACAATATGCGTGATATTTTGGGGTCACAAAATATACACGACATGTGTGATACTTTGGAATCACAACATCCCATCCCCCTAGTAAAAAGAAAATTCATCTACTTGAAGAGTTGACGAATTTTCTTCCCAGGTGATATTTATGTGAATCTATCCAAAGATCCAAAAGTTACCAAACATGTAATTTGTGGAAGAGGTCAGCACTCTTTAACAAAAATTTCGAAAATGTAACCCTATTTTTACGGTCGTGCGGAGAAGTTCTGTTTACCTTTTATGGTTAACATTTTTTTTTTATATTACAGTATTCAATTACTTACATTACATAATTATAATGGGATCAATATAGTTTAAGCAAATCGTATATTTTTTTTTTGCTTGTTCTAGTTTATTTTATATCTATATATAATGAACGTAAAGTATCCAGCCTAAAACAGGTGCTTGTTTTTATTTTATTCTATAATTAAGTATAAAAGAAATTAGGGTATCAAAATTAAGTATAAATCCAACAATTAAAGGTATCAAGCTTAAAACAGGTGTTTGTTTTATTTTATTCTATAATTAAGTACGAAAAATTAGGTAAAATTACAAAGATTTAAGTAAGTATCATACATTATAGTATATGGTATATATCGTGTGTGTATATCGTTCCTATTAAACGGCATTCGGAATGGAATTTAATGGTAATTTGAGTTGCGGTGGTGTAAGCAATATGGCAAATCGCGTAATTTTACTGTATACGTTCATCGTAATCGAGTTAATCGGATTGAGGGCTCCTGTGTAGGTTCCTCAGAGGTACTTTCATTGTTGCCTGCATTTGGTTTACTTTTACCACGGCATACAATCCATTTAGGATACGTTAGGTATAATATTATTATTAAAATTATCAATAACAAAGAATAATCGAGGGAGTAGTGATGCACCGTGTGCGGATTTATAGGTTCAATATCCATTTCTTCTTGTTCCTTTAAGGCTTCTATTTGCTGGGACAGTTTCTTGAGGTCATCTGGAGTTGAATATTTGACCAACCCGACATAATTATTTGGTCTTGATTTGAAATTATGTGTGTTGTTGAATATGTTCTCAATAGTTAGTGTAGGTACAAAAGAATTTCTTAGTTTTGTCATATTCATATTGTAGGCCCTTATGGTTAGGTATTTTGTTCTTAAATAACAGTTGTCCTTTATCTCCATAATTCCAGTTCCCATAAGAATATAAGGAGTAATAAGTTGCTTGCAGATTACATCTACCGTCATATTGGTTCTCGTTGAATACAACCATTTATTAGTTTGGGATAATTGTACCCAAAAGGTAGTTTGATTTGAAACTCGAAAGTCGCATGATTGTAATTTTGAATATTCTCTTTTAAGTAGACTAATTTCACACATCGCATTCTCTTCATTTTCATTGAAGATAGGATGATTGAGCTGACAAAGGTACAACTCATTACCGTCAGTCTTGCAGTTGCTTAATTCATGCACATTCATGTTATAGAAGTGGTCGCGGTCATAATCGACTACGAGGTATTCGGTACTAGGCTGTATGAAGGTGAAACTGTTATTATAAATGGAGGGTAATGAATGAGTTTTGAATAGTTGGTAATCTTCCTTGTAAGGAAGAGGAATTTTAAATTCGAATATTATTTTGTCGTTAAAAACTATGGTACTCATTTCTCCCATGCGATATATAGACAATAGGCTAGTTTCCTTTAGAGTACTGGGTAATCGAAGCTCACTTGGAATTTCTCTTCGTATAGTGATAAGAAGAGATTCTATTTGGTTTGGAGTTATTATTGATGGGTGTGGTCTCCCATGTCTAACGTCTGTCACGAGATCTACTAGTGTGTTAACTATTCCCTGGTATTTCATTATCAATAGTGTATTAAGAGTAGTCTGGGATTCTAGTTCTGTAACTACGCGGTTGGCATATGTTACATTATAAAGTTCGTCCATAAATCCTCTCAATGCTCGGTACTTGTTATTCAACGTTACGAATTGCATTTGGATATCACTTATGGATTTATTGAGAATATTTGCGGTAGTTTCCAAAATTATAGTTTGGTTTTTAATTAAGTATTTGAGATATTTTTCGTTATTTCTTAGTTTATCTATCTCTTTGTCGTAATATTCCGCATCTGCTTCGTTTAGAGTACCGAAAAATGGTTTACTAATCATCCCTACAATTCCGAATAATGATCTTTTTGTTCTTAATGACGGGTCCAGGAGAACAAGATTTTGTTCGACGTTGTTTATTAGATGGTTCATTTCCAATATGGTGTGGTTGAACACTTGCAAAAATGCTGGTTCATTATACAACACACCGCATAATTGATTAATTTCTGTTGTATGTTTCTTTAGATACGTTACTCCTAGTTTAATGCCCGTTAAATCGTAATAAACTACGATTTTCCATTCGCTTGAATAAAATTCGACATTGCCTAGAGTTTCAAAATACATTCCCGCGTTATGTATTGGTGTTATCTTGATTCCGTCAGGTTGAACTGCGGTCAAGGTTGCAAGTAGAATCAGTGTCCAGATCATATCTGAAAGAATGTTTTTTTAGCTCTTATCGTACAAAAGAGATTTCGGTAAGAAGTCAGAATAGAAGCGATTAAAGAACCCAAGCGTAAATAAAAGTAAATTAATCTTTCATAGATTATTTTTTGATGTAATTACCCTACATATTTATATTTTTTCAAATTATTATTATGGACGATTTTTGTTTTATTTCCAATTTTTATCTTAGTGGTTTCAGTAGATATTAGTTCAAGTACTTCATATGGTCCTTCCCACAAGGCAGAAAATTTATTTTGTCGGACATGTTTTTTTAATAAGACCTTATCACCTACGTTAAGAAACTTTTCCCGTTTATTTTCGTCGTAATAGAACTTAGATTTTTCTTTATGTTTTATTAAATTGTCTCTTGCTAATTTGTATCCATGCTGTAAACGTGCCTTAAGCTCGTTTGCATAATTATCATAGTTGTAAACGATATGTGGTGATTGTTTCAAGGAGGTTGGTATCTTTGGTAGATAACCGTAAAGCAGTTCGTATGGACAGTAATCTGTGCTGCTATGAGGGGTGGTGTTATAAACAAACATAGCATATGGGATCCATTCATCCCAAGACTGAGAATCTTTGTTGACATAATGTCGTAAGTATTCCGCCAAAGTGCGGTGACTCCTTTCCAATGCTCCATTGGTTTGCGGGTGATATGGAGTTGTCTGTAGTTTCTTTATCTTTAAAAGTTTACAAACCTCTGCGAACATACCACTAAGGAAGTTAGTGCCCTGATCGGTAAGCAAAGAGTCAGGAATTCCATGTCTACATACAATATTCTTGAAAAATTTATTAGCCATTGTATGGGCTTCTGCACTTTGGATGGGAATTGCTTCCGAAAATTTAGTTAAATCATCCTGGAAGGTAAGGAGGTATTTATTCCCTTCATAACTAACAGGAAGTGGACCAACTATGTCCAATGCCACTCTCTCAAATGGCTGAGAACTTGTTGTTGTAATTTTCATGGGTACATGATTTAATTTACTTAGCTTATTTTTTGACAAGACTCACAGCTACGAATATAGCTTTTTATGTCATTAAGCATACCAGTCCAATTGTAATTCATTTTAATACGCTTGAGCGTTCTTGTAAAGCCTTGATGTCCACCCAAGGGGGACGTATGATAATCTTTAATTACTTGTCGAATATCATCAGGTTTATCTAAATATAGTTTTGTATTATTATAGAGAAATATTTTTATTTCCGGTTTTAAATCGAGTTTTTTCACAATATTTTTTAGCTCAATCAATACATTCTGATTGCATATGGGCATAGAAATATGAAAATCGGTAATTTGTTTTTGTTCGCCTATATTCAAGAATCGCTCTATAGAAGTTTTCATATACTCTCGATCTAGGTTTGTTCTTATAGGAATGGGTATTTTAGTTATGTAATAATATTCATCATTAAACTTAAATGATTTCTCTTTTTCCTTCATAATATTAGTAAAGTTAGGTAGGAGTTTTCTGAGCTCGATTTCTTCCTGTGTTTCCATCAGGGGTAGTAAAAAGTATTTATGTTTCACTCTTTGTGCTATTAATGACTCTTGCCTATCTATTATGTTTATTGCATTTGGCTTCAATAGTGTATTTTTTCTATTTAGACAGTCTATATTCTCCAAATTTTGTTTTTCGGCCTTCTTTCTTTGGTCGCGGGTTAGAATAAGTACTTTATTAGTGTTATTACCCATCTCTGTGAGTTTAATTCGGCTCAATGCATCTGCGTTAGCGTTACACTTTCCAGGTTTATATTTTATTTCATACGTATATTCTTCCAATAATATTTGCCATCTCATCAACCTTGAGGAGGGTTCCTTCAAATTTATGAGCCATTGTAGTGGCTTATGATCCGTTAAAATTATGAATTTTTTTCCATAAATATATGGTCGGAACTGTTTAACCGCATAAACTATGGCCAGTAACTCTTTCTCTGTAGTAGAATATTTTGTTTCGAACGGATTGAGTGTTCGGCTAGCATAGCAAATTGGGTGATCATTGCCTATCTCACCTTGTGACAACACGGCTCCCAATGCCAAGTCACTAGCATCAGTCGTAACGATAAACTCCCTACTGAAATCTGGGTAAGCTAAAACTGGAGCTTGCGTGAGCTTTTCTTTTAAGAGTACAAATGCTTCTTCACAAAATGCATCCCATGTAAAAGGTTCGGTTTTCTTGAGAAGCTTCGTCAAGGGTTTTGCGATTTTCGCAAAATCGGGTGTAAACCGCCTGTCATAACCCACGAATCCGAGAAAGGACTTTATATCCTTTTCCTTTTTTGGTCTAGGATATGATTTTACAGCGTTTATCTTAGTTGGGTCTGGCTTCACTCCTATCTCAGAAATTATGTGACCCAAATATGCGAGTTCTTTCGCAACAAAATGGCACTTATCAGGCTGGAGTTTGAGTCGGCTTTCCCTCAGTCTATCCAGAACGCGAACCAGTTTTCTATTATGATCCTTTAGATCATATCCGTATATGACGATGTCATCGATATACACGAAACATTCTATTCCCTGTATTCCAATAAGGACGTTATTCATCAGCCTCTGGAATATCGCAGGAGAGTTTCTCAAACCAAATGGCATTCTGTTGTACTCGTAGTGACCAAAGGGAGTACTGAAAGCAGTCTTCTCTCTGTCGCGCTCATCTACGAGGATTTGGTGAAATCCTTTCGCCAAATCTAGAGTGCTAAAGTACCTTGACTTTCCAAGTTGATCCAATATTTCAGTTATATTTGGTAGTGGATATGCATCTCCGACTGTGATGTCGTTCAGCCTACGAAAGTCCACTACAACTCTCCACTGCTTATTGCCTTGACTGTCTGCCTTTTTAGGTACGAGGATTAGAGGGGAGTTCCATGGACTCTTGCTATGTCGTATGACAGCTGCTTCGTGCATCTCCTTAACCTGCCGGTGAATCTCATTTCTTTGAGATTCTGGCAACCTGTATGGTTTTATGTACACGGGCGCTTTAACCACCTGGGTTTATATTTTGTGGGTTCCCGTATTTGTATACGTTAAAATATCACCCTATAAATAAAAAACGTCATTATATTCGCGACAAATTTCAATTATTGAAGATTTTTCTTCAGTATTACAATGCTCAAGTTTTAAAGCAGATTGCAGTCTCTTTAGTCGACAGTTTACAGGGTCATCTTCCCTACGGTAATTTAGTATTTGGTATTTATCGAGTTCGTCGTATTTGAGATGTATTTTGCGTGTGTCTATTTCCACCTCATCTTCGTTACTATTCAAAAGCAAAATCTGTAACTTTTTATTTTGGGGTTTTGCTATAATTGATGCAAGGTATACTCCTGGTAGTACCTCATTTTTTCTAATCACCATCTCTCTTTCATGGTCACAAGGCATTTCTAATATTGTTTTGCACCGGGGTGCTATTATGAATTTATCATAATCAGCCGAAGCTACACTATTTGCTTGGTTTAAGGTACTTTTGTTAACGAACCTCGGAAGTGAGTTTGGACTTATACAGTTGGGTAACGGTATTGAAGATTTATTATCTCCCCGTGCTTCTGTCAAGTTTTCCATTACTCTCACCTCAGGATCGTTCAACCTTATTTCAAGGCATTTCTCGTTGTAATCTATATAACAACGATATTTTTTTAAAAAGTCATTGCCAATTAGGCCGTCATATTCAAGTTTAGCCTCTTGCTTTAGCAACAAAAGTGATGTGAAATTTTTCATTTGTTGACTTTGCGTGACCATTAATAGATCCCAATACGGGGATTGACTCTCCAGGTATCGTAACGATATTGCAAGTTTCTGTGTTTTGTATTTTTTTGACGATTTCAGATTTTAGGTTCATCTTAATTAAACTAACCTCCGCTCCTGTATCTATCAACAGTCTCACGTATCCTGTTTCGGATGGCTTAAAAGCTACGTTGGCAACAAGGCCAGCCTTAGTATCTTCTAGGGAAGCTTCAATAATAATATTAGTTATTTTGTTTAGTGTTGATGGATGTCGGCTCTAACCTTGATTCGAGCAGGTGTGCCGACTGGTTCCTCTCGAATCTCTTCGTTTCCCACCTCTGTACGATTTTTAGGGGCTAGCTTACGGCGTACTGTGTGAATTTCGGTCTTCTATTGCCTTGTGGCATATTCATTTGTCTGAGACCGTTTTCGTTCACTGAGGTCCTCGTTTGATTTCGTACATTATGTGAATGGGAGTTTGAGTTGTCGCGTCCACTGAACCTATAATTCGATTGCTGTGGTGCGTTAAAATGTTGTTGACCGTGCCATATACCGGGATTACGGGCTTCTTGATTAGGATAATCCGTTCTTCTCACATGTTGGATTTCCCTCTTGATTGCATTTTTGGCCATAATTGGGAATCTGTCTCTCTGGTAACAGGTATCCCTCGTGTGACCCTTTTTCCCACATATTAGGCAAGTAGGAATAGGTCGAGTATTTACTCTATGAAAACTCTGTGTGGCTGTATTATCTTTATCTGAGCGTAGCTCATGCTCAGTGGCGTATGAAATAGCCTTCCGCAAGTCAGTTTCACCACGTGCCTTGACTAGCAGCTTTAAGCTTGGATTTCGTAATCCATCTTCAAAAACCTGAATTGCCAGTTTTGCATTCTCACTTAAGAGATAAGTTCTCGCGTCTGAGTTTGCTACCTCTGTGTAAGTGCTGGAATTAAGGGCACTCGCTAACTGTGATAGCCTATCGCCGAATTCTTTAACAGCTTCTTTATAACCCTGTTTTATTTTTATCAGTTCATTTTGTGCCACTGCTCTTGACTTATCTTGTCTGAAACAAGTTTTGAAAGCTCAGAATTCCCATTGAATTCTGGTACCAGGTTGTGTACGTCAGTTAAACTGATTGTGATTGATTCGTCGGCGGGCATGTTGACGTCAAAAGTGAGCTCTCGGAAACCGCGAACTATTAGATCTCTTTCTCGGGCTCTACCCCGCGTTAATCTAAAACTTCTTGAAAACACGGTGTTATGTCGTTCTAATTTATTCGTCGAGTAGGAAATGTATTTACTTCGTTATGATTGGTTCCACACAAAAGCCGGGCCTTGAGATTTCAGACCAGATCTATTTGAGTAGCCAATTCATGAAGAAGAGAATGGTTTCAATGGTAAATTGATAAGTCCAATAATTGGGTTTGAGGATAACGACGACGATTTCGATGAATGTGTATCTCAATGGGAAATGCAGTTCACCCAAAGAGTTTTCAAAGACGTCAGTTGGAGCCGGGCACACACAAAAAAATTAAAAATTTCAGGGATTATAACTCCATCATTGTTTCCGACTAGAAAGGAAAACTACGTGGAGTGTCAGCGTTATCGTCTTCAAAATTACCTATCCTGGATAAGAATGAAAATCGAACAAGAAGTCTGCGACGAAAAGATATATGTCTTAGCAAGGAGCAAGTATTAAAATAAAGTTAGTTCTCCCATTCAAAAATTCATAAAAACAATCAGAGAATCTTTCACTAGTGTTGTATCGAGTAGCTTTCGTAATATTTTACATTGAATCAAAAAACTTCGATACCCTCCTCTCAATCACCACAACAAGTCCACTTACCTAATACCGGTAGTTCACAGGCACTAGGGGCATTAATTGATCACTTAAACTCCCACACGTATATGAATGAACCACCTATCTACGCACATAGAACTTATCAAAGACCAATGCCACTAACTATGAGGAAACATACTGTTCCTTCCATGATAAATAATCACAACCTTCCCCTTTATTTTTATTAATGTAATTGATGAAATTCGTAGAGATGAGTCGGGAAGAAATAAACAGTTAAGAACTTGTTAAATGTTCCTATACTTGAACGAAGGTATTTTTCTAATTTTCACGTCGAAAGTGTAATATTTTTTGATTGAATTTACCCAAAAACAAACGCAAACTATATTTACACGTCATACGGTAGTGATATCATAGCGCCACAATAATTTCGTGGGACTGGGGAAAGTAAAAAGAAAAATTCACAGTCGTCCCGGCGAGTTGAGAAAGCACGCAAAAAAAATTTATTATAATATATATTTTTTATATATATATATATATATATATATATATAGTGGTTTCCTTTTAGAGTACGTACGTTTTCATATTAAGCGAATTCTCAGAACTCAACTCGCGAGAATAACAATTATAAAATTGATTATATTCCACATCTATATGATTCACTTGAAATAAGTATGTGTTGAATTCGTGATTAATCATAAACTTCAAATTCATAATACTTTCAGTTTTCACACAAAAAGAAAGAAGAAGAAGAAGATAGAAAAAAAACTAATTAGCTTTAATGGTTTAAATAAATTTCCTTAAGTTCACTCGAAGGATTTTATTTTCCCAAAAAATATTTCACTATAAGACTAAATTTGTCTGCGGAATGGACCACTCAAAGGAAAGACGATAGCACAAATCAAGTTTTCACAATAAAAATTCACTTAGCTGATTAAAAATATTTCACAAAAATATTCACTAAAAAGGGTTTTATTTCTCCGTTGAAAAAAAATTTTCAATTTGTAATTGTCGAGTGTAATAATAATATATCAAATAAAATATAATAAAGAACTTAGTGTTGAACAGTTGCAATATATATATACTTGTAAGTATCAAGAAAAATTTGCTAAAAGCATATTTTTTTTTTTTTTTTTTACTAAAAAATTTCACTTCGTATTCGTCACATAATAATTATATCAAATAAAAATTGTTATCGCTCAATTTTAGAATATATACTTATATGAATTCAAAACAAATTCTACAGAGAGAAAGAAAAATCTTACTTGTAATATAAAATTTGCGAGGTTTTCCAGTATTTGATGCTAGAGTTGAGGTATTTAGGCGTTTCTAGAGTTGTAGTTTCAATATAAGTAAAGTTGTGGCTGCACAATTCCAAAATGGAGTAGAGTGTAACTCCAATGTTGAGTAAAGTTGTAACTTCCAAATTAGGATGAGGATGTGGTTGCAATTCCCAAACGGAGTAAAGTGTAACTTCAATGTTGAGTAAAGTTGTAACTTCCAAATTAGGATGAAGATGTGGTTGCAATTCCCAAATGGTGAACTGGGATCCCACCGCTGCCACCAATGTTGTGACCCAGGTACCACCGTGCTTTCCTGAAGAGAAGAGCGGCACAGGGGGAAGATTCAGGACCTGTAAATGTATCAAAAGCTCAAAGTTAAGAGGTAATAAATACTTCGCTTTATTGATTTCTCCTTCCGTTTGTTTTTTATTTTGCAATAACTTTTTATATTTAGATCTATAGCCGAACTCTATTTAACAATAACTTTTTATATTTAGATCTATAACCGAACTCTGTTCTTCACAAAGTGAAGATTCACTTTTTATTAGAAACTTTTTCTTGGATTTTATAATCTGAAGCAGAACTTTTTCTTACTTCCGTACTCGTTGGGCGCTGATCCTGAACTTTCAAGATTATTCTTCAGTGATTATTGTTCACCTCTTTTGAGACGCGCTAGCGTCAGCAAAAATATCCCACTTGTTGTATTCATTCTGACCAATAAGAAAGTTCTCGCTAAGAATGATATAGCAAGAACTGAAAAAAGTATGCACGCTGTCTTGACCAATCAGAAAGTTAACCAATCAGAAAATTCTGATAATGCCATAGCAAGAAGTAAAAAGGTCGTGAGAATGTTTAGATTTTTTAAGTAATCTGACACTTGCTCTTGAGATTATGAGCATTTTACAATTTAAAGGCACATAAATTATGTGCTATGTATACACGTGTGGCAGAATTGATGTTACTCGATATGGTAAGTATTCATATTTTTAGCGTGACTTTTGTTTTAGGTTTTTTAAAAATGTAATTTGTGAAGGCTTGCAATATGAGCCTTTATCAAGTGGAATATTTGGAGATGTAAGTATGTTTATGCATGGTTATGATTTATGATGATGATTTATTTATTCACAATATGCGTGGTTCTTTGTGATCACAAAATATGCACAATATGCGTGATATTTTGGGGTCACAACATATACACGACATGTGTGATACTTTGGGATCACAACAATCTTATTGACCCTTTACCACTTTCAAAAAATTTCAGGTACTGTCTAACTATCATCAATCGGTATACACGTTGGCATGTGAAGCTATTCCTATTGCAGATATTTGTGCGGTCACTGTTGCCGAAGGCATCTGCCAAAATTGGATATCACGTATTGGCATTCCTAAAATTATTATTTCGTAATTCGAATTGCAACTTTTTACCGAACTAACTAAATTTTACGGCTTCAAACGTTCTAAGACCACATTGAGCGTTGGCACCGGACTTTTATGTGTCACCAGGAGTAATCCTGGTCAGCGTCTCTACACCTTGTCTTGGGTTACGTTCCGTTTTTAGTTCGGCGCTACGGCAGCTGTTAGGAATTCCTATGAGCAGAGAAATTATTACTCACATACAGTGGCGAGGCGTCAAAGGGTTCACGATGTTCACTGAACACCCAGCCTGTAAACATATATTTCTCCAGTTGAAAATAAAATAAAAATTCATTCTATCTAAATTTGCTATATTAAATATATGCGAATTTAGGAACAGAAATATTCATTATTTTTTTTTTATATTATTAAGCCAAGCTCAGGGGATACCCTATGATGCAAAACACAGCAGGGCAGGAAGGAGATAGGGAAAGGAATTAGGGAATGTGGGAAGAGTGGCGGAGGTGCTGATTTATGTCACTCTTAAACTTTCGTAGATTGTATGTCGGCGGAAAGACAGAAGATGGTAGACTGTTCCACATTCGCACAGTTCGGTATAAAAAAGCATCACGGAATTTTACTCTACGCTAAATGGATCAGACTAGATATTTCATCGGAACATTGACATGTAGCGACAAAGGAGCGAAAGGCTTCCAACATTGCGGCGGTGCTCGAGTGAGTCGATATGACAACTTTTTGTCTTGGAGTCTCTCTTTTGGACAATATCCTATGAAGCTAAAACTGTGCGACCAGCCCCGGCCCAGATGTGGGAATTGTATTCTATTCTAGGTCTGATATAAGGCTTGCAGAGGAGCGCTAGATTTGACAGGCTGAAATATTTCTTACACCTTTTCAGAAATCCTAGACATTTCAATGCTTCTTTGGCAACTGAGAAGATGTGATCTGTCCAGCTTAACTTACTGGAAATGTTAATGCCAAGAATGCATAAAGATGGTGTATCGTAGATCAGTGCTCCATAAAAAAAGGGAGTGAATACATCATGATCTTCTTTTAATGAGATGAGACAGCTTTAGGACATAGATGCATTGAATTCGACGCCATTCGCCTTGCCCCAACCAAGGATATTGCAAGATCGTTATTCAATGATCTTGTCATGCGATCTCGTTTAACACACGCTGCATTACCTCTGGAGTCCGCAAGAGTGTCAAAGGAGTAAGCGAAATCAAGGGTACTGACATAGTCGAAACTATGCATGGGATTGAAAGTAAGGGAAAGCAGATTATTATGACTAAATTCGTAAGCTCCCCAGCCCTCATTGCTTATGACGGGTATTCAGTATAATAACGGAACGCTAAGGTGATTTCAATATGTGCGAATGCTAGGAACAGAAATATTCACTATGAATATATTAATAAGCTCCCCAGCCCTCTTGCCCTTAGATTGCTTGTTGCCTCCGATTACGGTATACAAACTAACAAAGCATTATTGTCCCGCACCATATATTCGACGTTTTGTGTATGTGTCGCCATTCGAATTTATTAACATTGGGTCATTCCATAGAAAATCGACAATAATTGTGTAAATTTGTGATTCGACCATCTTTGATTTTGATGAAATTTCAAAAGTAGGTTGATTATATTGTTAGTATTATTTTGCTGAAATATTTTCTGTTTTTCCACATTTTTGACAGAGGTACGTTATTTTGATATTTATAAAAGTGACAAATTTTGCTTGGTATGTGTAATTTCCAAAATTTCTCAGAATGTACACATCGCAAGTCCATGAAAGAAATGCTATTTATTTAAGGAAACTTTGAAGTTAGTGGAAAAAATTAGTAGAGGTCTTTTTCTGAAAATTTGTTTTCAAGGATAATGGATATACCCGTTAGCCTTGATTATCTCAAAAGCCCACTGTCGATTTCTTTTTTTTTATTTTAATCCTTAATGGGTTTTGAGAAAGCTGTAGAAACGAGAAAATGAAACTTCCTGAAGTTTTGCTGGAGTTATTTTTTAAATATATTTAATTCAGAAAGCTCAACACTGGTTCCATCTTTTATTATGATATTCAACGTGTTACGATTTATGGTCAAATGTCTCAGTTATCGAGCCTTAAATTTGAATTCTTGAAAAAAATATGTCATGCAAATTTACAGTGTTATCCTTAAAGTTTTTACACCAAAGACATATTTTTTCTTTTCTAAAATATAACCAATTGTTATACCTACACCAAAATATGCCTCCGTTCAAAACTTATTAAAATTTTCATGTTATACGAAAAATGAGAAGTATAACACTTATTGTGCTCTGGAAATTAAACTTTTTCACTTTTCGCACAACAGAAAAATATTTATAACTTTTGAATGGAAGCAGGTATTGAGGTAATTCATTTTATGTCTTAAATGATTGTTCGACGAACTTGAAAGACAAGGAGAAGAATTTATCACAGTCTAACAGCAAATAAAACAAATCATCTTACCTGCACCCAGTGTATGCCACAGGTGCATAGGTCCCTCGATGATCTGAAAATAAATGAAATTTATTAGAAATAGAACTGAATATAAGCATGATTATTGCAGCTAAGATACAAATAAATTAAAAAAAAAACTAAGTAATTCCACATACAAGGTCTTTTATTTAAATGCAAATCGCATAAACAAAAACTGATCAGAAGGCAGGACATTAAGAGTTATTTTCCTCCCGTAAGATTAACAAAACTAGATAAACATACAAAAATCATGCAAAATCCAAGTACATGCAGAAGATTGGTGGACATTTTAGGTGGAAAAAAACCCAAAACAAAGCACACTTACACAGGTGTCCACCAAACAAAAAAAAACAATCGAGTTGTTATAAGATAAATACATTCCACTTGGTCATCAAGATTATTTTTCAATGCAATTTCTCTCAGCAATATCAAAGGAAAATTTCCATCGGCTTTACTTGTAATTTTTTTTGGAAAATGTTCTGCCACCAAAATTATTATTGCACTTTTTTACAATGCGGGGGGTCATATAGATGACCATTTATTTATTTCGCTAAAAATGCTAGCTAGAATGATCTTTGGATACAATACGAAAATGTTCTGTCACCAAAATTATTAGTACTTTTTCGGGATTTCTTTTACAGATCAGCAGCAAGCTTGAAGGATCCAAATTTTCAAGAAACTTTATTTCACCAGTATTTTCAATAAGGTATTTATTTCATTTATTTTTGCAACCAATTTGAGGTTATGGGACAAATGTAATTGCATGACCAAAGGTATAATTACAAGTCGCAAAATAACCTAACCAAATTGATCATTAATCACTAATAAAATGTATTCCTATTCAGAATTTTTTGCATAAATATATTGAATTGTAATTTAATTGTTTTCGATATTTTGTAAAAAATATGTCTGCCTATACGGTCCTCTTTTAGAACTCATGCTCAAACAATAAAAAATTAAATAGAATAAATCATTTAATTTAAATAACTAACTGTGCAGTAAATAATGAATTTTCTTGAAGTACATAGTTAAATAGAATTAATGTGAATTAAAAAACGTAAAATTAGATATAGAATATATTAAAAAACGCAAAAACGTTTAATAAGTTGAAGTTTGATATAATATTTAAGTAATGTAATTAATTAGATAGTACTTTTTTTTTTAATTAGAGAAAAGGCATTGAATTGTGTTAGATTTGTCTAAATTACCATTGAGTTCCGATAAATAAAAGTGAGTGATAACCAAACGATCTCTTTTAATCGCTACGCTATCTACCACCATTTGGAATTTCAGCTTACAGCAAATTTTGGTTTCTAAGCTCAACGAATGTCAATTATTGGAATTGATATTTCCTTTGTAAGTTGTGTTCATAAACGCTAGGCCACTATATTTCAATTACAAGAATTGACATATGGTGAAATTAACGTTCTTTTAAAGGTTTAGACATTTGGTGGTTCTATCCAGGAATTCGTTTAGCTCATTCATTTTTTGTTCATCCTGTTCATTTAGTTCGTTCATTCACATTGAACATTGCATTTGGGTATTAAACAATTCACAATAGTTTCACTGTGTAGAGGTGAATCTAGTACTTTTCTGATTTATTTGCAATTGTTAAGTCAAGTTGCAGTAGTTTTGCTTCAGTTAGGCAGATTTGGTACAATTTGACATATTTGCATAATTTCAAGTCATTTTTTCTACATTCTGACGAAATTCAATTTAAATTTAGCACAAGTAGTTTATATTTAGTTTACAATTTTAGTTTAAAACTTCAATTTGATTTCATACTCAAATATTAAAAGTACAAATTTTAACAATGACAGAATTAAAGGGAATGTTAAATAAGGAACAGGCGTTAAGAAGTCGTCTGCAAAAAACGATCGATAATGGAAAACAGGTATTAGTGGAAACACACCCAAAGGGCTATTTTGACGCAAAGCTCTCTGAAATCAGAAGAGTGTGGATGGAATATGAACAAATTTATCAGTTGATTAACAAATTCATCATTGAAAACCCTCCGAAAAACAAGCCGAAATACATTCTTGATGAAACATTTAGTAATCTAGATACATATTGCTGTACATATATATGTAGGTGGATTCCACATTGTTGTTAGCACAGCAAACACGTGTGGAACAACACAGCAACAGAATATTCTTCCACAAATCACTCTGCCAAAATACAGTGGCGATTATGATAGCTGGCGCTCCTTCCACGATTTGTATTTAGCTGTAGTACACAATAATACAAATTTGACAGATGTTCTAAAGATACATATATATATATATATATATATTGAAAGTTCATTGATAGGAGATGCTGTTACGGCATACTCCAATTACTAATGAAGATTATCTACCTGCATGGAATAAATTAAAGGCGAGTAATGAAAATAAAAAGATGCTAGTAAGTTATCAGCCGAAGGTACTAACAAATCAAACGAAACTGGGTACAGAGACAGCTGCTGGTTTAAAATTTTTAATTGGTGCATGCACACAATTAAGAAGTCTTCATATCGACACATCAAAATGGGATGTACTACTTATATATCTAATAGTACAAAAACTACCGTTCATAACGTTAAGGTTATGGGAAGAACATCGTGGAGCATCACAAGAGCTTCATAAATATCAAGAGTTTAACTCGTTTTTAGACACTCGATTGAAAGTACTAGAGGCAATTACATTCGCGGCCAAGCCAAGTCAAGCCAACAATACAAGCCAATACAAACCAACTACAACCAAAGCATATGATTTAGTTAATTCCATAAAATGTTTCGCATGTAATGGAGATCATTTCCTACGAAAATGCAACAAATTCCTAAGAATGGATGTCCAAAGTAGAAAGAAATTCATTAGCACAAACAAATATTGCTACAATTGTCTTTCCAATAAGCATCCAGTAACAGAATGTTCAAGCAGGTATAGGTCTCAAATGAAGAAATGTCATCACACCACACTTCACGAGGACGTAAAGCCAAACAACTTACATCCCAAAGTTCTAGAGGCAAGAAATCTACACAACAACGATAATAATGAGGCAAAACAAACAAAATGGCACACAGTACAAATACTGACTATTTACAAATGACTCAAAACTGTATGAATAGGGAGAGCTCATTTGCCTTGTTATCAACGGCTTAAGTTAAGGTTAAAGTTAAATCAGGAAAATCGCAAACACTTCGATGTCTTATTGACTCAGGCTCAGAATGCTCCGTCATTACTCAAGCAGCATGTCACAAATAACAAGCCAATTGTATGTCAACATTGGTAGTTGTAACTGGACTAAATAAAAATTTAGACAAGCATACTAAGCTAACGTTACCATCCTGCGGTCCAAACAAGACGACAATCGAAGAAAACTTCTAAGTAATTGCAACATTAGTGATAACTTGCCAACCAGAACAATTTCTAAGGAAACTTATCAACTTTTAAGTAAACTAAAACTGGCAGATCCCACCGATTGGAAGTCTGGCAAGATAGATGCCTTACTGGGTGCCAAGTTATACGCAAAAATTGTGCAAAAAGGAGTTACACAAGGTACAGACACTAGTCCAACCGTGATAAAAACAATTTTCGGTTGGATATTTCTCGAGGCTGCAGACATGTCAAAACTTACATGGCTACTACTAATGAGCTAGACATGCAGCTCAGACAATTTTGGGAAACGGAGGAAGTATCCACTGAATAACTGTGTCAAACAATATATAAGGACACATCCATCAGGACAGTATCCAGTGAAGCCACCTTTTGTAGATAACACGATACCTATATTAGGCAAATCTAGACAACAGGCAATCAGGCGTTTTGAGAACCTACAACGTCAGTTCTCAAAAAACTCTGAATTCAAAGCCATTTACGAAAAAGATCTGGATGAATACATACAATTAAATCACATGGAGGAAGTAGATTCACCAGACGAACAAAAGCAGCATTACTAGATTCCACACCATACCGTCATAGACAAATTAAAACATACAAAGACTGGACACGTAGAACAAAAATATGCAACGCTTTTCTAGAATTTAAAACTAACGATGCCTCAACGATGCCTCGACTTGGCACTTGATTACGCGCCCAAAGGGTAAGCCACCAATGCCTCGCTCCATACAAAATCATCGTTGCCTCGACCCGATGAAGGGAACGCCACAATTTTTTCTTAGAAATTTTTCGGAAATTTCTTCCTTCGAATTTCTATGCATTGGCCTAGGCCGAGAGCAGTGACTCGCTCGAATATAAAATCTAACAAATAAAAAAGGTAGAATTGGTCTAAGACCAATTCTTATGATACCCTAGATGAATGCACGTATAAAATTTAGTATGATCACCGATCTATGCAAGTTTGATTTTTGGAGTGGTTTTTCGCATATATTTCTAGAACAGTTTGTCGGACAGAAAAAATGATTATAACCAATTTTATAGGATTTTGTATTCTGAAGAAGTTTTTAGTACAATAAAAATGTCTTGGACTGATCGTTTTCACAGTATACGTTAAAATCCTAAATTTTGATATGGCAACACTAAGAAGGAGTTGCCCGATTTAGTCCATTTTTGAAATTTTATTTGCTAGTAGAAAGAAAACACCACGTACCAAATTTCAGCTCTCTTAATCGATGCGTTCTCAGGCAGTGTCCAAATATATAGTGGAAAACGAAAGTTTTGTATGGCAACCCCACGAAGGAGTTGCTCGATTTGTCTTATTTTCGAACTTAATTTTACTTTTTTTTTTAAAGTCCGTGTACAAAATTTCAGCTCTCTAGGTATACGCGTTCTCGAGTTATCGTGAGCACAGACGGACGGACGGACATGCAAAAATCAAAATAACTTTTAATATTATGCGTGGGTGTCCAATCCATTTTGCTCTACCATCATTATTTCGAGGTGTTACAAACGGAATGACAAACTTAGTATACCCTATAGATTTCATCTAGGGTATAACAACGATGCCTCGACCTGGTGTAGTGAAGGCCGCAAGTTTTTCTTAGATATTTTTTCCTTTTGGAGGGCGACAACAATTTTTATGAGCATAGACGCCTAAACACAAAATGTTTCGGTAGAATTTTTGTTCATTTTGGTGGCCGACTAGACTTATTTTCAGGTACAGTATGTACTTTCATTCTGTGATGCAATTATAATATACATACATATATACAATAAACATACATACTAATAAAAAATATAAAATCTTTCAGGTAAAATTAACCCCACGTGAGTACGTGAATGTTAAAAGCATGATACGGGAATTATTATAAGGTAGACAAACCAATTTATGTAAATTATTTCGATGAATAAAAAAATATTGGAAAAATGCATGAACTTATCTGTATGATTCGGACGTCAAGTAGATGTTATTATACTCTAGAATCTAGATGAAATAATAGACATTAGATGCGTTCTTTTGTGTCCGCAGAACAGGCCATAATAAAAGATACACAACGTTGTTTACAACACTATTAAATTGGAAAAAATATAAAATTGTTATGCAAACATTAAGAAAATGTATCGCATGATCCAAGTAGGTACATCCTGATCCTCAAGGGTATCTACCAATTGTATACCGGCACCCAAAAACGGGCATACTAACGGATCGGATTATAATTAAAAACAGCGCCCTTTGGTACCATATCAGCTTAGTAATGTTTCCACTGTAGTTCTAGTTGATGGGATAGCTCATCATCCCAATTCAACTTATGTAACCAGAGGCTTTGAAGCAGAATATTTGCAGGGGTCGAACATTTTAGACACAACTGATAATAATGATCGCTTTATAACTGGGGGCTCGTAATGTACTTGATTAACCTTATAAACGAAGACGTCCTTAATTGGATCCCAAAGAATACTCAATGCCATAATTGTGATTGTCGTTGTTATATCAAATGGTACATTTAAGTATCTTTCTTCGTTTGGCAGAGTTTCCAATACTTCCTATTTGTTACTGATACATTTTCTCAATTGAAAACGAGCCTTCCTTAGTAGAATCCTTAAGTCTGTTTGAAATTGAAAAAGCTCTGAGCTTTGATGCCTTACTAAATTCATCACCTCCAGCACGTGCTAGTTGCTGGAAGGTACGAGTGGCTAAGTAGGGACCGCTGGCAGTCCTATAAGTAGCCGTTACTAGTCGATAATCTGATACAGGCTCATCAATACTATTCCTCCAAAATATTGTCTGATAATCGACATCATCCTTTTATATTTTCTCCAACGTGTAGGAATATCGAATAGGTCTTCTTGCACCACTGGGCCAACATACACATTGTCGTTTAACGATTCTCGGTTAGTAGATTTCCTCGATGCATCAAAAACAACTTTAAGTTTTGTGGTAGTGCTGCTTTCCTTAGTAACAAAGTGGTGTGGAAGATAATTCGGGTTACTATTCCTTATTGGTTCGTTCCGTACTAGCTCCATATGTCGTTGTGATAAGTAATTTCGCATGAATTCTTGATATTACTCGAACAACTGAGAATTACATTGTATAAGCGAAATAAATCAGAACGTTATATATACATACATATGAACGGAGTTCTCTCAAAGAATTCTCGCACTGTTGTTATCAACGTAATCAATGTTTACGGTAATATCGGAATCCTACATCGGTGTAAAATTGAGTTAAAGGCATTAAAGTCTCGACCTCTGAACGAAGCACTTGTTGTTTTTATTGATCGCCCGGTTAAAATTTCCCTTACAGTATTCAGAAGTGGGATTGCGATCCATGTGATAAAATTAAAAGAGGAAAAGGAAAAAACTAATAATTAATTGCTCGCATTGTTTTACCCTGAATTTTATGTAAATTAAAATTTTTTTTTTTTTTGTGAACACGTGCATAGGTGCATTATATAAAATTCAAGTTTTTATGTGATCGAGCAAGTGGTAATAAATTTCCACAAATTAATCCATTGTACTATTTTACCGTTGGATTTTATTATTTAAAGCGATCATCGGTGATTGCTAACAAAATTTTTGTGAACATGTGAATAGGTGCAGTGTATAAAATCCAAATTTTTGTGTAATCTAGCAAGTTGTGATAAGTTTCTACAAAGTAATGTTTTGTACTGTTTTAACGTTGGATTTTATTTTTTAAATTAAGAAACGATTATCGTTGATTTCTAGCAAAATTTTTGTGAACACGTGCATAGGTGCATTGTATAAAGTCCAAATTTTGTTGGAAGTTTTGAAACAACGAGGCGATCATCGGTGATCTCGAACTAATTTCTTTTGTGCACACATGCATCGGTGTATCGTATAAAATCCAAGCTCTTTTGTGTAATCGAACATTTGTACGTGATAAATTTTTACTAAACTAACTGGTTGCACTGTTTTATCACTGAATTTTTATATCCTGTGGAAAGAAAAACACATACACACATGGAGCCACTAGTTTTAGATTTTTAGAGAAGGCCTCCGTGCCCCAATTTAAGGAGAAGCTTGACCAACTTGGGTTGGCTACGTTGAAATTACGTTTGGAGGAAGCAGTTCGAGGACATTCTACGGTTGATTTGCATGACCATTTCCCTAAAAATATATTTATTCAAGAAGAAACCGGAGAACAAAGTACAGGAAATGAACTATTAAACAGCCCCCCTGATACAATCACCGACGACGCGTCGGTTTGGATGCTGAATTGGAGTTGTTAAGACAAAAGCTGATAAAGCGGCAGGAAATTGCGGATTTGCGGAAAAAAATTGCTCAGCTGACTGGAATGGATGAAACTTCAGGTAACAAATCCTATTTTAATTTTAAGGATGTGGAAGAATCCTTCACTCAGTTCACCGGCGACGACAATCATTGTGTCACAAAATGGATACAACATTTCGAGGAATCAGCAGATATTTTTGGCTGGGACAGAGGGCACGCTTAATATATGCCAAACGTTTGATGACCGGCACAGCAAAAATATTTTTAAGAACTGAAGTGTCAAAGTTATGGTGTGAACTCAAACCAGCACTAATCAGGGAATTTTCTAAACAAGTTACAAACGCCGACATACATAACGAGCTCCGAAATCGTAGAAAGAAAAAATATGAATCGTACCAGACGTACCTATTTGTCATGCAAGAAATAGCATCTTTGGGTCAAATCGAAGAAGCTGATGTGGTTCAGTATGTTATTAACGGCATCGTGGATTCATATGTAAACAAAATAATACTATATAATGCAAACTCTCTACTTGAGTTAAAAAATGCACTAAGGAAGTACGAAAAACTGAAGTCGAACCAGCCTATAAGTGAGCAGAAACAACATGACAGCATAACAAGGCAGCGAGGGATAGGTGTTCAAAAACAGTCTTCATCGCACCTGAAGTGCTTCAACTGCAATGAACGTGGACACTCAAGTAATGTGTGCCCCAAGCCTAGGCGCCCCAAAGGTGACTGTTTCCGTTGCGGATATTCTAGTCATCGAGCTAACGAGTGCTCTAACCAAAAACAAGTGATTAACATCCAAAGCAATCGGAATTCTTCGTCTGGGGATGGAAAGTATGTCTATATTTCTAAACACAATTTTGAATTTCAGATCACATATGAGTTCGGCGACTGTACCATCTCCCTGCTTACTCTTCTCGATTCAGGCAGCGCCATTAGTTTTGTTCAGCAACGCTATGTACCGTCTTATCTTACCCTAAAGGTCAACCCGGTTGGGCAACAAAACTTCATTGGAATTAACAACAGCAAACTCAACATTGTTGGATATATAGATGGTGTAGTAAGGTTTAATGATATTGTTTCTATTTTAAAAATCTTTGTAGTCGTAAATAGTAGTATGAAATACCCTATAATTTTAGGTAGAGACTTTCTAATTAAGAATAACATAACGCTGATTTTTTTGTACAAGGACAACAATGTTGAAGAGGAAATGGATGTAGTAAGTAATCATGCCCAAGATCCCGAAGAATTGGATTTTGCAGAACAAATTTTAAATATTAACTTAAGTGACGATCAGGTTAGTAAAACCTTAGATATAAATCCTCAACTATCTTATAAGATTACTAAACAGGTAACTGATATTTTATCGGAAGTTCAAAACGTGAATATGTGTGGTAATTCTCAGAGCTCATGTGCTTCCTTCGAAATGAGTATTGTTTTAAATAGAGATACGCCATTCTATTGTAATCCTCGACGTTTACCATTTACCATATATTCAAAAGTTAGAGTTACGAAAAATTCTGGATGATCTTCTGACGAAGAAAATCATTAGGGAAAGTAACTCTCTATACGCAAGCCCCATTGTATTGGTACATAAAAAAAATGGTGAAACGAGAATGTGCGTCGACTTCCGCGAATTAAACAAACATACTGCTAGAGACAACTATCCTCTACCATTTATCGAAGACCTATGGATCGTTTACGCGGGAAGAAATATTTTTCAATCCTTGATTTGAGAAATGGATTTCATCACGTCAAGATGTCAAAAGAGGCTATTAGATACACGTCATTCGTAACTCCGTTAGGTCAATTCGAATATGTACGTATGCCATTCGGGCTAAAAAATGCACCCTCTGTTTTTCAGATGTACATATCCAGTGTATTTAAGCCGTTGATCGAAACTGATAAGGTGCTCCCATATCTAGACGACCTTTTAATCGCAACCTCATCTATTGAGGAAAATCTCGACACCTTAAGACAGGTAATAGAATTGGTTAAGAAATATTCTCTAGAACTTAGATACGATAAGTGCAAGTTTTTGTACCAGGAAATCGTATATTTGGGATACATAGTAAATTCTAAAGGGATACGTCCTAATGCGGAGAATTTACGAGCCATTCGGGAATTTCCGGTACCCAAAGATATTAAGGGGGTTCAGAGCTTCTTGGGATTATGTTCTTATTTCCGAAAATTTATTCTGAATTTTGCGACATTGGCTAAACCTTTGTATGATTTGTTAAGGAAGGACTCTTCTTTTGTCTTTGGCTCTGATGAGCTGGAAACTTTTGAATTATTAAAATCTAAGCTCCTTCAAGCACCAATTCTCTCAATTTATAGCCCTCACAATGAAACTGAACTTCATTGTGACGCAAGTAGCACTGGTTTCGGAGCAATATTGCTGCAGCTCCAGGAGGACAAAAAATTCCACCCTGTATTCTATTTTTCGAAGAGAGCGACAGATATCGAGTCAAGATATCATAGCTATGAGCTCGAAACTTTGTCTATAGTATATGCACTAAGGCGATTTCGGATTTACCTTACGGGTATGAAGTTCAAAATAATAACCGATTGTCAGGCTCTAACATTAACTCTTCAAAAGAAATTGCTGAATCCTCGAATCCTAGAATTACAAAACTTTGATTATGTTATCGAGCACCGTGCCGGGAAATGAATGCAGCATGTATATGCCCTTAGTCGTTGTTTAGAAATTTTAGTTGTTGAAGAGGGAACATTTGAATACGCTCTAGCTGCAGCCCAATACCGAGATCCAGTTATTAAGAGCCTGGTTTCGGAATTGGAGCATGGAGAGAGTAAGCTATTTGCATTGATCAACGGACTTGTATACCGCAAATCAAAAGATGATGTCAAATTTTATGTTCCAAAGTAAATGGAAAATCAAGTCATCCAAGTACATCACGAGTCTCTTTGTCATCTTGGCGCAGAGAAGTGTTATGAACATCTAAATAAGTCTTATTGGTTCCCAAATATGAAAGACAAAATAAAGGGTTTTATCCTAAATTGTCTTAAATGTATTTATTTTTCCCCACCCTCCGGAAGAGTTGAAGGTTGTTTACATAGTATTCCAAAGGGGGATAGACCGTTCCAAGTCATACACGTTGATCATTTTGGGCCCTTGCCACCTACCCTTACGAAGAAGAAACACATATTTTTGATCATAGACGCATTTACAAAGCTGTATGCTGTCAGTACAACTCAATCACGCGAAGTTATTACGTGTCTAGATTCATATTTTTCTTCTTACAGTAGACCAAGTAAACTTATCTCTGACCGCGGCAGTAGTTTTACATTTGAGGAATTCTCTGAGTTTCTTAAGAGGAGTCAGTACTCAGCAAAAATTTCAATTTAGATACCAGCGAGCCTGTAGGCAATAAAACTTACTATACGTAGGTTTGTGTCCTGAAAGTATGAAAATTCATATAAAATTAGCCTAGACCTAGACCACAAGTCACATTAGAGACATCTACCGCAAAAGACAGAATTTACAATTTAAGACGAAAAATGAAAATTTGCAGTTCACATAAATTGCAAATTTTTAACGAGAATTAACTCTCCTAAATTTTTTTTTGCCCATAATTGTTAAAGATGCTATTCTGCTTTGTATTTAAACAACTTTCAAATAATATTGCAATTTTCTAGTCGGGTGAAATGTCGGATGAAAGAACAAGTACTATTAGAGTCAAATAATTATAAAAAGCGCTACTAAAAATGTAAAAACTCGACGTTATTTGCTAGATCTAGGCTTTATCTCTCTAAAATAGGTCACAATCTAAAGAAATGAGAATACCTACTAACAGGAATTTGATTTGAAAAACTTCAATTTTTACACATTTTTTACAAGTTTCCGAGCTAATATCTCCGTTTTAAATGCCTTTTTTTTATTTTTTCCGACGTTATTTACTAGCCCTCTTCGTTATCTTTAATTTAAGGTATAAATCATTATTTTTTCTACAAATAGTTTGCCAGAAATTTGCATTGAAAAATGTATGAAACTTGCAAAACTTGGTTACTGACTCCTCTTAAGCAAAATAATGTAAAACACATCAAAATTGCTACGGGTTCAACCTCAGTCAAATGGGCAAGTCGAGCGCATCAATAGGATTATTACCCCCAATGTTATCAAAAGAAGCTGATAGTAATAGTACTGGCGGGTGGTATAAAAGTTACGAAAAGTTGAATTTGCTCTAAATAACACTGTTAGTAAAGTATAGGTACGACCTCCTTGCATGTTGTTGTTTGGCGTTAATCAGAAAGGGGTATATTGTGATCAAATAGTAGAATACTTAGAAGAAACAAAAACTAAACATGATGCTCGAGACTTGCTTAAATTTAAATCAGCAGCTTCCGATAAAATAGTAAAAAGTCAAGGTTACAATAAAAATTATTATGACAAACGGCACAAATTCCCGCATAAGTATAAAAAGGATGACCTTGTTATGGTCAAAAATGTTGTCACTATTGCCGGTGTAAATAAAAAGTTTTTACCAAAATACCGAGGGCCTTAGTTGAGGTACTAGAAAAGGATAGATACGTTATTAGTGATGTTGATAATATGCAATTAAGCCGAGTGCCTTATAATGGGGTTTGTTCTGTAGCCAATATGAAACCCTATGTAATTATGGATTGAAATTGGGCATGGTTGCTGGGTCTATTTATAGTTTTTTTTAATATAGGTATAATATTGATGATTATCCATAGAATATGTGAGCCTGTTGGTAGAAAGCAAATGCTATTATTTTTTTTATTAACATGACAGTATTTAACTATAGGGATGCATAAATATTATTGCTATTGTATAAAATTCAAGATGATTTCAGATGCCACTAATTAATTATCTAATCTAAGTGATATGCGAAATTGTGTAAACACACACAGAGAAAAATAATTTTCTAAAATCGAGAGAAGGGTTTTCGTGTTCGCAGTTATCTTAAACTAAGAAATGGTTCCTTAGAATAAGTCAAACTTGTTTTTAAATAAGAAGATTTTGCTTCTTACATATAAAACTGTATTGCAATCTTTTGTGAGAAGCTCGCTTAAAACTGTAAATAGTTAAGCATTGATAACACTGTTGATTTTTCTAGAAATAAAACCAATCACTCTAATTTCAAGAAAACTTCCTTCTTTAAAAAAATATGTTTTTGGATTAAACTCTTAATAAGGGTCTTCTTATTAAGTGTTAGTGGTTGGGATTTACTTTCATTTGAACATTTGCTGAGTGCACATGCGTAGTGTTAGTATAATTTTTTGTGATTTATTCTGTGGTAATATTAATATTATTTAAACAATGACTAGTGAGGAGAGGGATCTGGCATTGTTGATGGAAGACCCAAATAATGTCATATATTTCAACGAGATTGAGAGTTTATTTTGTAGTTGGAATATGTTGCATTTGTCGAAAAAATGCAACGTAAATATTATTTTTTTTTTTTTTGGTTTTGTTTTGTTTGTTTGGTTCCAAGTCAATAAAGAATTTTATTCAAAATTGAGTACTTTTATTACATCGGTTTAAGTAAATACCCGTACACGTCAGAATTGTTTACAACTTACCTCATTGTTTGGATTGCTTATTAAAAGTATATGTGGCATACTATCAAAGGCTTAAATTTTTTTTACGGATACGGTTTCAGCTGTTTCTAGCAATGTGATTTATTCAGGAACTCAAGAAAAGTTTGAAGAAGTTAATCCTCAATCTTCCTTTAAACGGTGCACATCTCATCTTCCTTGTTCCAATTCGTATCCTTATACGAAAAGCAAAGGTCGTGCTATTAAATAAATCCGTAATCAAGGTAACGTTGTGGGGTTGGTAACAGTTAATAGTTACATCATCGATAAAAGCCCAATTAATAGTGGCCAATGGGAGAAAGAGGTATGGTAAGAACTTGATATGGTCGGCAAAAGGTGTGGTATTTGTGGGATTTTTTCAGTGATCATTTTCTGCTATCATAAATTAGTCGTGGAAGAAATTTAGAATTTTCGATGGAAATTATTTAAAAATCATACTATTTTATTGAAACCTTCAAACTAATTTTACTTGTAGGAATTCATACTTGATGAAATTCCATACTATATTAATTCGAATAGACCGGTAGAGCTGATTAATTTATAAGAGCAATCACTCTTACTGCAAGAAAATGTTATGGTCGCATACGTACGCGATAGCAGTATACTGCTGCGTGTATAAACTACGGTCGCCCTTACGAACTCACCCTATACTTACCTGCAGAGATGGGCGTTTTGCATTACCACTAAAATGGCAGCAACACTAAATTTTAATGATAGTTAAAATATAGGTTGCACTATCACTAAATGATTAGTGGTAGTGCAAATTTTTTATCACTATCACTAATGTGGTAATGCATAGACTATTGCATTATCACTAAACGATTAGTGGTAGTGCAGAGTCTATTGCATTATCACTAAACGATTAGTGGTAGTGCAGAGTATATTGCATTATCACTAAACGATTAGTGGTAGTGCAAATACTTTTCACTATCAATGAGTGATAATGAATTCGTGCATTGGTAGTGCAAACATCTTTCACTAGCACTGAACTAGCAACGAGCGAATAATGCATAAAATTTGTTAAGAAAAAATTTCTAGCAAATTTCTAAGAAAAAATTTAGGACTTCCTTACATCATTCCCTGTCGGTCGCAGAGTTGCCATACAATAATTGATTTGAACTAGGTATTTTTTATTAGAAACTAATAATCATAACTACAATGGGTAAGAAGTTGGTTGGTTTTTATATTTTATTTATTAATGAAGACAATTTCTTTACAAGATTAAATGCTCTTATGTTTACATGTTATATAAGCAAGCCGTGTTTTTTTAGGATTCATATATAATCCCATACAAAATCCACCAGAAATTGCCCAACTGGTTATATTTTCACTGGATAATATATGGCATCTCTGTAGTGAATAAAAAAAAAACGGTTGCACAGATTTAAAGTATTTACTCTTCTTGCACTTTGTTGTACATATTTTTGGAAATTTTGCTAGTAAGTTCCTATTTGGGACAAATTAAACACCAACGATAAAATATTTAAAGTAAACTAAAATACTTCATTAATATAGAGTCAAATATTTAAAATACTTGAATACTTAGCCACGTTAAAAATATCTCTAAATGAAGTAATTACTTCATATCTGGCATCACTGGACTCGGTCCCCACTCCCCTTTATGTCGTTCAGTGCTAGTGAAAGATGTTTGCACTACCAATGCACGAATTCATTATCACTCATTGATAGTGAAAAGTATTTGCACTACCACTAATCGTTTAGTGATAATGCAATATACTCTGCACTACCACTAATCGTTTAGTGATAATGCAATATACTCTGCACTATCACTAATCGTTTAGTGATAATGCAATAGACTCTGCACTACCACTAATCGTTTAGTGATAATGAAATAGACTATGCATTACCACTATTCGTTTAGTGATAGTGATAAAAAATTTGCACTACCACTAACCATTTAATGATAGTGCAACCTGGCTTTTAACTATCACAGAGGCCTCTAGTGATAATGAAATAATTAATGCACTGAAAATTGAATGCACTACGCCCATCTCTGCTTACCTGTCAGTCTGTCCATGGAACAGCTGTCAACATCAGTGGGACGGGCGAAAAATGGGCAACGAAAAGGCCGGAAAGGGGAACGACGGCGAGGACAGAATGTCTCGAGTAGTGACAGAATGCGGTTCGGTTTCTTTGAGAAGAGAAAAGAAGTGAAAAGAGCTTTAAAAAAAGTAAAAGTAAAAAGAGATCTGAAGACATCAAGAGTTGGAATAAGGCTAGGATGAAGGACGGTAAAAAGTGGTGAAGGAGGCTGCGGATGAGATAGGACGGCAGATTTATTGAGTCCACATTTTGGATTTTTTTTTACCAAGGACTTTATCGCGAGAGTGATCACGAGGTGGTATCTTTCCATTCTATATTTTTCGAGTGCAGAACATTGCCATGAAATTTAACATAGAAAGTGCTTATAGTCCTAAGGTTATTAATTTAAATGAACTTACCTTCATAAATATATTAAAATTTTCGCTACAAAGGTCAATTTTCGTCAAAGTGAAGACCAACGCCATAAAATCTACCGTACAAAGGGCTTATAGTCCTCAGACCGCATTTTAATTATTTGAGCGCAGAAAATTGCCACGGAATTTAACCCCGAAAGTGCTTATAGTCTTAAGATTATTAATTTAAATGAACTTACCTTCATAAATATATTAAAATTTTCGCTACGAAGGTCAATTTTCGTCAAAGTGAAGACTAACGCCATAACATTTACCGTATAAAGGGCGTATAGACCCAATACCGCATTTTAATTATTTGAGCGCAGAACATTGCCATGAAATTTAACACAGAAAGTGCTTATAGTCTTAAGGTTATTAATTTAAATGAACTTACCTTCATAAATATATTAAAATTTTCGCTACGAAGGTCAATTTTCGTCAAAGTGAAGACCAACGCCATAAAATCTACCGTACAAAGGGCTTATAGTCCCAAGACCGCATTTTAATTTATCTGAGCGCAGAACATTGCCACGAAATTTAATTCAAAAGGTGCTTATAATCTTAACGTTATTAGTTTAAAGGAACTGACTTTCATAACTATATTAATAATTTGTATGCAAAAGCCAAGTTTAATTATTAGCCAGCAGGGCACGTAAACAGATTAAGCATCCCCACGGTGAAAAGTGCTTATAGTATTCAACTTAATAATTTGAACGAACTTACCCTCAGAATTATTAACATTTTTGGTGCGAAAGCCAATTTCAATCATCTGGTGCGGGACAACTCCACCGTGTTTACCACAAAAGAACTCACTGTATCAGAACTAGAGTAGTGATTAGTTAGTTAGAAACGAGTGTAACGTTATCGAGTTTATATTTCTTGAACACGGAGTGAAATATAATTAAAAATACAATATTTCTTTTAAGCTAAAGTCATGAACTCACTGTATCGGAACTAGAGTAGTGATTAGTTAGTTATAAACGAGTGTAACGTTATAGAGTTTATATTTCTTGAACACGAAGTGAAATATAATAAAAAATACAATATTTCTTTTAAGCTAAAGTCATGAACTCACTGTATCGGAACTAGAGTAGTGATTAGTTAGTTATAAACGAGTGTAACGTTATAGAGTTTATATTTCTTGAACACGAAGTGAAATATAATTAAAAATACAATATTTCTTTTAAGCTAAAGTCAAGAACTCACTGTATCGGAACTAGAGTAGTGATTAGTTAGTTAGAAACGCGTGTAACGTTATCGAGTTTATATTTCTTAAGCATGAAGCGAAACATAATTAAAAATAGAATTTTGTTTGTATGCTAAAGACAAAGGATTAGTAGAAACGTCTTTCCCGACGGGAGAGTCCTCTCTGAGAGCGATCATTACAACCACTACCGCGCCCCCCCCCCCCAAAAGCCTTTTTGGTGAGTCTCTATTGTAAAAAAAAAAGAAAAAAAGAGATTTGTAAGGAAAAGGAAAGAATGAACTTTGCGTGCTGAGTGAGTACATAAAAGAGAGGAGTTCCTTCGGAATGACCACACCAACGGGTTAGTGAATGAATGAAGCTAGGGTTATACCTTCTCTGCTTCGGGGGTAATTGTAATAAAAACAAGTGAAAAAGCTAGAATTGGTCTAAGACCAATTCTTATGATACCCTAGATGAATGCACGTATGAAATTTCGTATGGTCACCCATTCGAGCAATTTTGATTGTTTGCATTGGTTTATCGCATATATTTCTAGAACGGCTCATCGGACAGAAAAAATGATAATAACTAATTTTATAGGATTTCTTATTCTGAAGAAGTTTTCAGTACAATAAAAATGTCTAGAACTGATCGTTTTCAAAGTATATGTAAAAAACCAAAATTATTATATGGCAACACCAAGAAGGGGTTGCCCGATTTAGCCCATTTTTGAAATTTTATTTGCCATTAGTATGAAAGCACAGTGTACCAAATTTCAGCTTTCTATGTCGACGTGTTTTCAGGAAGTGTCCAAATATATCGTGGAAAACGAAATGTTTGTATGGCAACCCCACGAAGGAGCAGCCCGATTTATCTCATTTTCGAACTTAATTTTACTTTTTTTTTTAATGTCTGTGTACAAAATTTCAGCTTTCTAGATGAACGCGTTTTCGAGTTATCGTGCGCACAGACGGACGGACGGACGGACGGACGGACGGACGGATATGCAAAAATCAAAATAACTTTTAATATTATGCGTTGGTGTCCAATTCATTTTGCTCTACCATCATTATTTCGAGGTGTTACAAACGGAATGACAAACTTAGTATACCCCTATAGATGTCATCTAGGGTATAAAAAAAGGGGAATAGCCCATTGTTCATTTATAAAGAAAAAGGAATTTAGCTGCATTAAGACCATCCGGTCATACTAGAAGCTACGGGGGTGATAATAAGAAACAAAAATATAATGAAAATTCTCTTTGTAAATTTTAATGCATAAAATAAAATGTTGTTTAAGGAGTAATTAGTCAAGTGTTTCTCTTCTTCTCAAATCCCTCCAGGACCTCTCCTCTATCTCTTTCACAAAAAAAAGGGACATCTTAACCGAGCCGACAGGATGTCGTGGGAGGCCGGGGACGGCACTGGATCAGGTCATCCGATCCGTAGGATTATCTTCGAGGAAGTGATGTACGCGATCCCTTCTGGATCAGTGTGTGCTTTTCGTTGTGGTCTCCGTTTCAGGAAGACAGGCACGATTTTCTTTTGTTCATGGTAAGGTGACAACGGCAGGTACTTCGTGGTACCCCTCCCACACTTTCCGTCAATAGCTGAGGCGAACTAGCGTGCCGCCCTGCACTTCAACGCTGTTACCGAGTGATCCGTCAGCTCATGCTGGCAGTCTGGACTTTACATCCAATCCAATCCAATCACTCTTAACCATACTACCATAACAAAAATTATTGCTAAAATTATGAAATGAACTCAATTGTATTGAGCAAATATATATGTGAATCAAGATGTACTTGTTTCTTGGGTTAAGAGGATTGATGTCAAAATGTGGTTTTTGGGATACTTTTAAGAGAGAAATCATTATTACATCAAGAATTTTATTACTTAAGTTAAGAGCATAAAGCAGGATTTACATTATGATGACATCCAATTTTTACAGAAATTGTGAGGGAGATAACACATCGTATACGGAAATTTATTTACGAGTGACGAGAGGATCAAACGCGTCCTGAATTTTTTCCGGACGTCGATTTGTCACTGTGTGCGTGTCCGGAACCATAAAAAGACCTCAGGTATAGGGAGTTTTTATAGTTACTGAAACTAAAACATTGTTATTGGCAACCCTAATTTGTCAATTTCGACTACTTGAGCTGCCATATTGCTGTTTTGTTACTATAATTTTATGGCATATACATAGGTATCTGTCAAGTAAAATTATATGTCGAAATAAACAAAAGTAAGTTTTGAGTTTGTAATTAAATATTGCGAAATTGAAAGTTATTAGTGTTCTGTCCACAAGCCGAGAGTAGTGTGTTCACAGATTGACTGCAGTGGTAATTTTCCTTTATAATTTGCTAGAATTATTCCGCCTTTGAGATAATCCGTCATGTGAACACGAACTGGACTGGAATTATCTTCACCGGCGTTAGTTCGATAGTGAAGTGGAATTATTTTCATGTGAGCACTTGAGTGGATGAAGTGGATTGACGTTTACATATTAGCAAATTAGTTACTGAACTTTTTGTTTACTATATGAAATAAACAATAAATAAAAATTTCTTTATAGTACAAAATATTGATTGTAGAACTGAATATTACAGCATCATCTGATATTTTGCGACAAATTCTTTCGATATAATCTCATCCTTTGCTTCGAACTCCTTCGTGCTTTCATGCAATATTTTAGAATTTGTAAAATTATACTTCTTTTCATGATCCGTCTTTGAATATTCTACGCAAAAACGATTAAAAACTTGAGAGTTTCCAATTAGACAGTTTGCGAGTTTTGCCATAAAAAGTAGAGGGGACTGTACGTGTGAGGTATTGCGATGATTGCTTCCGCAGCATTTAAATTTCAATAAACTATCTCCCTCACAATTTCTGTAAAAATTGGATGTCATCATAATGTAAATCCTGCTTAAAACAGTTGTTTTAAGCAAGTGTGTCTGTCATTCAAGATATAGTCGTTTCTCGGATTGAGACAATTTATCTCATAATGTGATATTTGGTAAATGCAATGTTAGAAGAATCTTTTATTCAAAATAAGAAAAAAATCCTTGGCTGTTTTTCATTGCAAATTTTGCTTATTTGAATCGAGTTTTTCTTAAAAATAGCTAGTTTTTTCGTTCAGTGCATTCAGCATGTGTAATTTATATTTTGTGTAATCACTCATTTTTAGTCAAGCGATATTTGCGAAATTGTGTAAACACCTTCAGTGTGATCGAATCATGTACAATTTATACTTAGTATATACATGTATGTACGTAATCACTCATTTTTAGTCACATATGTATATGTTGTATATTGTCACATTTAGATGGTCAAACGAGCATTTCGAAATGCTTTCGTTATTTAGAGGCGCTTAATTATATTTATTCTTATAATGCTCTGTGAGCCTAAAAGAATGAAAATGTTGAACAACAGAAAAGTTGCAAATCGGGTCGATTTTGGTCAGTATGGCCGAAGCTATAAGCGAAAAAATCAGAACGTTATATATACATACATATGAACGGAGCTCTCAAAGAATTCTCGCTCTGTTGTTATCAACGTAATCAATGTTTACGGTAATATCGGCATCCTACATCGGTGTAAAATTGAGTTAAAGGCATTAAAGTCTCGACCTCTGAACGAAGCACTTGTTGTTTTTATTGATCGCCCGGTTAAAATTTCCCTTACAATTGAAGCCTTTTATCGATTTAAAGCAGTTCTTTTAGTGCGATGTATCTATATTCTCGCAAATCTGGTGTCATATTTAATGTTGTTTACTCATAAATTGATTCGCATTTTTGCTTCATCTTCAGTTAACCCTTTCGGTAAGCATGGTCTTCAATAGACAGTCTATATCAGTTTTGCAATGAAGGCTTCTAGTATGTTTAACCTTTGATGAGGCACTTTTTGATGAATTTACATCACTTGACAGAATCCGACCAAGAGTAGTTAGTTGTACAATGGGAGTTCCACGCGGACCCCAGGACCTAAAATATGATCTATCTTTCCACCCTTATAATAGTATGGATCTGTCAGAGGAACTCCTTTAATGTATTCTCAGGTACGGTGTGGAATGCAATCGTTAGGCAGCACATTTGTTAGCTTGGGTAGTATGTAGTCCTCAATAGAAAACTGCATCTCGGGTTGTACGAAGAAATGGATGCAGAATTTTACAGTTAACAGTTACAGTTAAAATTTGGGTTGCACCAATTCCTTTAACACGGAAATTAGTGTTATTTTTTGGAAGCGTTAACAGCCTTGCCGCATTTTGAGAGATAAAATTGCTTTCCGAGCCCTGATCAATTAGAGCCGTCAATGGGATTTGGTGTTCACTTCCGTTCATTGAAATTATCAAGGCAGTTGCTAATAAAACCTTATCTTCACCTTCAAAATTATTTATTGTATTAACCGATTTTTCTGGAACGATTACATCTAGCTGCCTATTGCCCCTAGCAACATTTTGATTTATTGACGCGAGTAGAACAGAATATTGATGAAGCAAGGTGTGATGCTTTCCGCTACACGCTCGACATGTGAATTTGCTACGACATTTTGTGACCCCATGACCCTTCTGCTAACAATTGTAGCAATGCGAAAATTTTAGTACCGTAGCTCTACGATCACCTACTTTCAGGTCTATAAAACTTGTACAATCCTTAAGTGGATGACCTTGATTACAAAGCGGACAGATCACAATATTTTACGACGTCGATGATCCCTTTGGAGGAGTTTGCCCCTTCCTTTGAATGCCAAACGACGCCTTGTCATTTCCGCTCTGTTTATATGTAATTATACTTACAGCATGCAATGTGCGGAACCTTGTTTCAACAAATGCAAATCATTCTTGCAGGGTACGTGTCATGTCTGGTTAATCCCGCTCGTTCAATGTAAGCTCCTAATGAGATAGAGTATCAGTGTTTAGCTTTTGTGGAAGTTTGAATAAAATCATTGAAACCCAATTAGTGGTGTTGTTCTGCCCAATGAGAACACTCAAAAGAAAATATCAATAATGATGTAGACTGTAAATAATAACGCCGGGGAATATTTTATAGTCAGTGGTTTATTGAACGCACGTAAAACTTAAGTACAAAATTACAACTATAACTAAAATTAACCGAATTCAATTTCACGACGCTTAAGAACTAAACTTCAAGAGATTAAAAAAAAGGGTCACTTATTCACTACACAATAATAATTTTATTCTCAGTATAACACTGTCAAAGTTGAGACAACTTTGACCAATGGCAATTATATATATATGTATATATAAATATATTACTCAATATGAATCAAAAAATGTTCTCACCAGTATAAAACTATGGAATCGTCTTTCTGGCGTTGGTAATTAAATAATTAGTGATTATCTTGTTCTAGTCGTTCCCCGGAACAAGATACTTTACTTCAGTCGAGACCCAAAGCAAAGTTGTATTAGTAGTGTTTATTCTAGTCGGTACCCAGAATAAATATCTTTATCTCAGTCGAGACACAAGATATAGGTTTGAGGTTAGTGAATGTTATTCTAGTCGCTACCCGGAATAACTATCTTTATCTCAGTCGAGACCCAAGATAAAGGTTTGAGTAAGTCTGTGTTATTCTAGTCGCTAACCAGAATAACTATCTTTATCTCAGTCAATACCCAAGATAAAGGTATTAAGTTAGTAGAATTTATTCAAGTCGAGACCCAGAATAAATATCTTTATCTCAGTCGGTACCCAAGATAAAGGTTTGAGTTAGTCTGTGTTATTCTAGTTGCTAACCAGAATAACTATCTTTATCTCAGTCAATACCCAAGATAAAGTTATTAAGTTAGTAGAATTTATTCCAGTTGAGACCCAGAATAAATATCTTTATCTCAGTCGGTACCCAAGATAAAGTTGTTGAGTTAGTAAGATTTATTCCAGTCGAGACCCAGAATAAATATCTTTATCTCAGTCGGTACCCAAGATAAAGTTATTAAGTTAATAAAATTTATTCCAGTCGAGACCCAGAATAAATATCTTTATCTCAGTCGGTACCCAAGATTAAGTTGTTATTAGTAAATTCTATTCCAGTCGAGACCCAGAATAAATATCTTTATCTCAGTCGTTACCCAAGATAAAGTTAATTTGTTAACAATTTTATTTAATTACACTCGCCAAATCGAATTCCAAAACGATGCACAGTCTATGATAGCTGGATACTAAAAGAGAAAGATTCAAATTGCCCTGCGACTTATATTGCCTCTGAATTGCGCACGGCGCCAACAAATTGTTTTACATTGCGCATAGTAACCAAAGTACGTTGACCTTTGCAGCTGTGCGTAGGTAGCAACAGAATAGTCCGTTGACCTTAGCAGCTGTGTGTAGGTCAGAAGAGTACATTGACCCTAGCAGCTGTGCAAAGCAACTGGAATTTTGTGCATTTTTTTTTGCCGTTCCTAATTTTGCCTATCTAAAGTTATTAGGATTATAATTATACAATAAGATACCTATTACAATATTGCTAATTTGTTATTTTAAAGATTCATTTAAATGTACGGATTACTTAATCTAATTCCATTTAATTCGCGCACTGTTAGCGAAGACAAGTTACTTTCCTCTTATTGGATTGTGTCCCGGATTTGTTTATGTGGAATGTAGCCATGAGGTGTTGATTGTTATCTCCACTAAAAACTGCCTTATCGATATGCTTGTAGGTAGGTATACATCGTTTCGTTCCCAACCTATTTTCAATGATTAGAAAAAACTTGGAATTAGAAACTTTTAAACTATTTTACTTCCAGGTGGCTATTTAATGTTGGTTTGAACATACTGCCCCCTGTTGAAAGGTTGAATTTTAATAGAGAAAATTCAATCTTTCAAGTATTTATTATTATAAATTAATGTACTTAAAATATAAATTAGTTTTAGAATGAAGAGGCGAAGCATACATTTGGTGACTCCTCCTCTTTTTTTTTATTTACCTAAGGAATTATACCTTGTTATTACCTTCCTAAATGTTTCGGCGATCAGAATCGGAAAAGTACATGGTGTCTGTTGCTATTGATTGGTTAGCTGAGTCAGAGCAGCGCATTACCTTGGTTGACGTCTGTCTCATTGGCGATCACTTTGTGATGGAAGGGCTTTAATTGTTATGTAATGAACGGGGCTCTCGTTGGCAGCATAGCCGAGCTGCGCTGAGCGCTGATCCTGTACCACGTCCCAGGTACAAGGTTCGAGTGTGGGGAAATAACCTATTTTTTTTCTTTTTAAAAACAATTTTTTTTTGGTCTGAAAAAAATATCTTTGTTATGAAGAAACAATAGCAAAGACCTGGACTTTGCATAATGTGATTATGCCCCCTTCTACTAGATGAAAAGGGTTTTGAAATTTGTAATGCAGAAATTGCAGCATTATGTGATCTTTACATGTGAAAAGTTCTGTGTCTTGAAACAGATTTGTTTTTTTTTTTACAATTATATGCCGGGTGATAATCTAAAAGAAATTATAGCAAAACCTGAAGTTCGCATAATTGTTATTATGGCCTTTGTGTAATTTGAAACAGATTTTGTTTTAATTATTGACATGGGCGTACGGTTATACGTATGGCTGTGCGTACATGTTTATATACAGTTTATGAAATTAATCTAGAGTATAGATATTATGCATTTTTGTTATCTTGCATATGATTTTGTTTTTGGGGGTCTTTTTTTTTAAGGCGAAGAGATATTTGAAATTCGGGTAGAAAAAATATTTCAATCTTGTATGCTGTTATAGGAATACTAGAGCGTATCTGATTTATTTTCCATATGATGCTCATGAAAGTGAAGATAATATAGAAAATAAAACATTGAGTAAGCGCAGAGATCGAACTTCCCAAATTTCTACTAATGCTTGACCCCAGTTGAATGTTATTAAGATAATAAAAATAGATTCTAGATTAATTACTTTACGTTACCATTCGTATACGTCCATCTACAAGTAGCTTTACTTTTATGCGTGTCCCGTCCCGAGCAGTGAAACGTTGTTTCTTTTTTCTGGACCGCTTTAGTTTTTCATATGAGATGGTGATTTCCTCGAATCTGTTTGGTTGTTCACTGTCTGCAATAAGTAGCTGGAAGTCGTTATCCGGACGTTCTGCGTGAAGAACATTTGTATCTTTTAAAATGCATTTCTTAAACTTCAATACAGGTTGAAACTGCTGAAGGCTTGATGTCGTCAGCGGTACTCGTTGAGCCTCAGACGACGTGGATTTTTGCTGCCCTGCTGTAGATACAGATATAGCTTGCTGCGACTGGGTAGCTGATTTTAGCAAAATATGATGCCCTGAAGCTGGGCTTGCTGCTTGCTCATCTATAGGAGATGTTGATGCCTGCTGCATTGGAGCTAGAATTGCTGCTTGCTTTCTTGAAGCTAGTTTCATGTGTCCTAAGGCATGATATACTTTAATGCAACCTTTATAGTCTTTGTAAAGATTGGCATTTTTAGGAGGTTTCCTTTTGAGGTTATAAAACCTGCGTAAGTCCATATATCGAGAATCACCTATTACTGGTTTTTCTTCGATTAATGGTAATCGTACATATCGGCCAGCTACAATACGACGATGAGTGTTTTGATAAGATCGTTTACACTCTTGTTCGGATTTTGAGAGTTTACTCACTTGAGAAGTTTTTTCCTCAGGTTGCGAAAGCATTCTCCGGACTTTATCTAATGACGCTTCTTGGTCAGCTTACGCATTAATTGCTAAAGATAAAACTTTAGAAATAGAGTCCGCTCGCGATAGATTTCCGAAGAGAATCCATCCTAGGGTGCTATTTGGAGCAGTAGGGTTTCCTGGAGGACCTTTTCTTAATCCTTCCAACAGAATTTTCCCTTATACATCTGCTCCCAGGAGAATGTCAATTTTTCCCGGCTTGTGGAAAAATTGGTCAGCGAGCTTTAAATCCTTTACATGATCCCATTCTTGTATTTGAATGGTAGTCGGAGGCAGGAACTCAGTGATCTTGTTCACGATTAGTGCTGTCACTGAAGTTGTCTTATTTGATTTAGATTGCGGACATACTTTGAAGCATGTTTGTCGTTTAATATTTGTAGCTTTGCTATTTGCCAAGCCTGTGATTTGGGTGTCAACGCGAATGGCAGATAGGTGCAGTTTGCGTCTTGCTGCTGCTGAAATTAAAGATACTTGAGACCCCGAGTCGATTAGAGCCCGCATAGTATGCATTGTTCCCTCTGTTGAAGAAACGTGAAGTAATGCTGTGGCAAGCAGTGCTTGAGTACCGCGCTGTGGGCGATTTGTGTAGAATGTTCGTAAAGAACTATCTGGTATGACCTCAGATGTAGAGGTAGAATTGTGTGGCTGTGCTTGTTTGATAGAATTATTTCTTTGTTTAGTTGAACAGTGAATACGTTGATTAGATGTACTACTATTCTTGTGAAGCAAAGAATGGTGTTTTCTACCGCACTGCCGACACGTAAATTTGCTTGGGCAAGATTTCGTGTTATGGTGCCTTGATAGGCAGTTTACACATAGATGGTTAGTTGTAACGATCTTGAACCTTTTGTCAATGTCACATTTGATAAATTGTGGACATTTAAACAATCTATGTGGCTCTTTGCATATTGCGCATTTGTCTGTAGATGATGAGAAATGTGTTGATACCTTTTTTATGAAGTGAACTGACTTTTAATCTAAAATTGCTTCCAGAGTTCGGAATCTGGTCTCTAGGAAGGTTTTTAGAGACTCAAACGTAGGTAAACCTTCTTCATTATTTACCTCCTGCTCCCACAAGCGACGGGTTTCCGTTGGTAGGCATTGCACCAACTTGTATATGAGAATTGGGTCCCATTGCTTTGTAGAATCTCCTAAAGCTTCAAGCTCGAAAATGCATTCTGAAGATCTGTCTAATAAGGATCGCACCGCCTTAGCAGATTCATTTGTTATTTTAGATAGATTGCACAGAGTTTTCAGCTGAGCATTCACTAATACTCGCTTGTTGTCGTATCTATCCTTTAACGTTTTCCATGCATTTTCGTAGCTTGCGTCTGTTACTGGAAACTGTCGCAGCAAATGTTCAGCCTCGCCAGTAACACTTGTTTTAAGAAAATGTAGTTTTTGTACTGGAGGTAAGGAATGATTTTTATGAACTAGAGAATTAAACAAATCGTGAAATGATCTCCATGAATCATAAGAACCAGAAAATGTTGGAAGTGTAATTCTGGGCAACTTCAAAAACGACGAAGATTGCTGATCAGTTCTAGTTTCTGCAGCAATTTTTTGTTCTGCTTTTGGCTCAAAAGCATCTAATGCATCCCTAAGAATACCTCGGAATGTATAGTAATTATTTTCCACCTCTGAAAATTGATCATGAGAGAAATACTCGTACTTCTCAAGTTCACTGTCATCCAATGCCTGCGTAGCTTAGATAATTCTATAATGAGCAGACTTGTAATCTGACCAAAATTCGCTTAAAGCGATTAAGCACTCAGAAACAAGCCCTTTTGTTCGTCTCTCTACTACAGTATTGTTGTAGTTCTTGAGAGATTTTTCGATGATTTTTGCGGAGGTGGCTTGGTTAGCCAAACATTTTTCAAGTGTACTCATGTTTAGACGTGTGAAATTATAAACCACTAGACTTTAAATCCGGCTCGAAGGACCATAAAATGTTCTGCCCAATGAGAACACTCAAAAGGAAATATCAATAATGATGTAGACTGTAAATAATAACGCCGGGGAAAATTTTATAGTCAGTGGTTTATTGAACGCACGTAAAACTTAAGTACAAAATTACAGCTATGACTAAAATTAACCGAATTCAATTTTACGACGCTTAAGAACTAAACTTCAATAGATTAAAAAAAAGGGTCATTTATTCACTACACAATAATAATTTTATTCTCAGTATAACACTGTCAAAGTTGAGACAACTTTGACCAATGGCAATTATATATATATGTATGTATAAATATATTACTCAATATGAATCAAAAAATGTACTCACCAGTATAAAACTATAGAATCGACTTTATGGCGTTGGTAATTAAATAATTAGTGATTATCTTGTTCTAGTCGTTCCCCGGAACAAGATACTTTACTTCAGTCGCGACCCAAATCAAAGTTGTATTAGTAGTGTTTATTCTAGTCGGTACCCAGAATAAATATCTTTATCTCAGTCGAGACCCAAGATACAGGTTTGAGGTTAGTGAATGTTATTCTAGTCGCTACCCGGAATAATTATCTTTATCTCAGTCGAGACCCAAGATAAAGGTTTGAGTAAGTCTGTGTTATTCTAGTCGCTAACCAGAATAACTATCTTTATCTCAGTCAATACCCAAGATAAAGGTATTAAGTTAGTAGAATTTATTCAAGTCGAGACCCAGAATAAATATCTTTATCTCAGTCGGTACCCAAGATAAAAGTGTTGAGTTAGTAGGATTTATTCCAGTCGAGACCCAGAATAAATATCTTTATCTCAGTCGGTACCCAAGATAAAGTTATTAAGTTAATAAAATTTATTCCAGTTGAGACCAAGAATAAATATCTTTATCTCAGTCGGTACCCAAGATTAAGTTGTTATTAGTAAATTTTATTCCAGTCGAGACCCAGAATAAATACCTTTATCTCAGTCGTTACCCAAGATAAAGTTAATTTGTTAACAATTTTATTTAATTACACTCGCCAAATCGAATTCCAAAACGATGCACAATCTATGATAGCTGGATACTAAAAGAGAAAGATTCAAATTGCCCTGCGACTTATATTGCCTCTGAATTGCGCACGGCTCCAACAAATTATTTTACATTGCGCATAGTAACCAAAGTACGTTGACCTTTGCAGCTGTGCGTAGGTAGCAACAGAAAAGTCCGTTGACCTTAGCAGCTGTGTGTAGGTCAGAAGAGTACACTGACCCTAGCAGCTGTGCAAAGCAACTGGAATTTTGTGCATTTTTTGTTGCCGTTCCTAATTTTGCCTATCTAAAGTTATTAGGATTATAATTATACAATAAGATACCTATTACAATATTGCTAATTTGTTATTTTAAAGATTCATTTAAATGTACGGATTACTTAATCTAATTCCATTTAATTCGCGCACTGTTAGCGAAGACAAGTTACTTTCCTCTTATTGGATTGTGTCCCGGATTTGTTTATGTGGAATGTAGCCATGAGGTGTTGATTGTTATCTCCACTAAAAACTGCCTTATCGATATGCTTGTAGGTAGGTATACATCGTTTCGTTCCCAACCTATTTTCAATGATTAGAAAAAACTTGGAATTAGAAACTTTTAAACTATTTTACTTCCAGGTGGCTATTTAATGTTGGTTTGAACAGGTGTCTATACCCAATCCCTTAAGAGGAGTCAGTACTCAGCAAAAATTTCAATTTAGATACCAGCGAGCCTGTAAGCAATAAAACTTACTATACGTAGCTTTGTGTCCTGAAAGTACGAAAATTTATATAAAATTAGAATAGACCTAGACCACAAGTCACATTAGAGACATCTAGCTTAAAAGACAGAAACCCAGCATACGACAATTTAAGACGAAAATAAAAAATTGCAGTTCAAAGAAAAACCTTTTAACGAGAATTAACCCTCCTACATTTTATTTTGCACATAATTGTTAAATATACTATTTTGCTGTATATTCCAACAACTTTCAACGAAATATTGCAATTTCTCGTCGGTGAAATATCGAGAGAAAAAACAAGTACTATTAGAATTAAGCAATTAAAAAAAGCGTCATTAAAAATAAAAAACTCGACGTTTTTTGCTAGATTTAGGCTGTATCTTTCTAAAATAGTCACAATCTGAAGAAATGAGAATACCTCTACTAACAGGAATTTGATTTGAAAAAAATCAATTTTTACCATTTTTTACAAGTTTCCGAGCTAATAGCTCCATTCCAATAATTTTTTTTTTATTTTTCTCGACGTTATTTACTTGACCTCTTCGTTACCTTTAATTTAAGATATACATAAGTCATTATTCTGTTAGAAATAGTTTGCCAGAACTTCGCATTGAAAGATGTATGAAACTTGCAAATTTTGGTACTGACTCCTCTTAATTGATTCGAGTGAATCGCGGGTTGTGTCGTGTTGTGGAGTTTCTAAATTGGTGGTAGAGCCTTGTTTTCATGAATGAGGGAATTAAACAAATCGCGAAAACTACCCTATATAGTATAGTCCCCAGTAAACCTTGGAAAATTGATTTGAGGCAGATTGACCTCAGTTAAAACATGACTTGGTTTTTCTGTAGCCTTAGTTCTAGTCTTAGCCAAATCCCTTTGGAGTTCATCTATAATGACCGAAAAAGCTCCCGTTGCTTTAATTACAAAAACAAACCCTTAGTTTGATGCTAATAACCTCTTATTGTACACTCTACTATGATCAATTATGTTACACGTGTTCAAACACAATTGTTATCCTCTATACTGCACATCGATAACGTTGCACATTGTAAGTTAATTTCAATTACAAAAATGATCTTTTTAATGCTAATGAGAATTATCATTGCTTCACAATTTTCAATGACATAATATACCTTGTTCAATAAAAATCTGGGACACAAAAGGGAAAAAAAACGTGTGGGATGTGTATGTCTGTAAATGGGGATTACATAGGGAGTAATGATTAATAACAGGTGATTTCTTTTTCACCTATGTATTTCTCGTTCACAAAATTTCTCTTGATAACATGTTGTTGCGGGCGTGGCCTTTGGTTCGTTTGTAAAACACAATATTAAATAATTAATATATAAATTCTTTATTTCACTCTAATCATATAAAAGTTCACAAACATTCATCTAATCAACTCAGCTGTAATTATCGCTAATACTGTACTTTCAATTATCGCAATCTAATTACATACACTTCCGCTTCTTTATTACTTTCGCTTCTTAACACTGCAACGTCTAAGACGAGACTCTCTCCTGGCGATGACAACTGTTATATTTATACCCTAGAAACTCTCCGGATTATTCTGGAGTGTTCTATTCCAAAAGCTTCTTGACTATTCTATTTGTTCTATTCCTGAACTTTCCTGTAGATTTCATAATCGATTCTCCGAACCTGAAGTCGTTTACTCTCCGTTTATTGCCAGTAGATGTCACCAGTTGTCTCTTTCTATTGCACGTAACACTGCCTCCTTCTTTAATTTGTTCGTCCCGAACAACAGGTGGTCCACGGTCTTGATGCTTGTAGTATTGACACAAGCGATCCAGATGGACGATTTTTCGTTTGCCTCCTGTACCACATTGAATCCTGTATACTACATCATTTATTTTAGTTACTACTGAATACGGTCCCTCCCACTGTTGTTGTGACTTTGGAGAGCATCCTTTACGTCGGTTCGGGTTGTATACCCAAGCAAGATCACCTTCATTGAATCCTGCTGAATTCGCACGTAAGTCATAGCGTGTCCTCATCCGATGGGTACTTACTGCTAATTTCGCCTCCGTGGCCCTTTGTTCATCAGCTTTCAGTTTCAATGGGGCTCTGACATTACACTTGTACATTTCCTTTCTGCTGCTACGTGGCGGCCCTTTGTAAAAAGCACACACAGTCCATCTGCGACACCACTTCTCTACATCCTCCCGCTATGTAGCCAATAAAACTTTTCTCGTATTTTAGAAATTGTTTTATTCACTCCCAAATGTTCTCCAGATGCTCCACGATGCACTTTACCAAGAACCTCGTTGACCTTTGATGCCGGGACGACTATTTGCATTCGGAACGATTTACCGTTAGATGCTTCCCACTTGCGTTTTAATATACCGCATTCAATATGAAGAGAATTCCATTGAGCCCAGTAGCTTTTCAGCTTTTCACTCATCCTGGAAATATCCTTCCATTCTGGTTTTTCTATGTCTACTTTCCAAGCAAGAATAGGTGAAATGTCCGGATCTTCTCATTGTGCTGTTCGCAGGTCCTCGTTGTCCCAACCTGTAGATGGTTCCACGGATACCAACTGTATAGTAGATGTTTTCTCATTTCCTTTCTCCCAGCCATAATGCTTACATTCAGGTTTCCATTGACGTTGTACCAAGGCTTCTGCATTTCCATAGATACGTCCTTTTCTGTGTTGGCTCTCAAAGTCATAAGGTTGGATTCTAGTCTCCCTAAGAATAGTTTGCTCTCTAGCTCGCCAACTTGTACATTCTTCTCTCCCTTTCTTTTCTGTTGGTTCCTTTCGACGGCGTTTCCTGCAGTCGCTTTGAAGGTGTCCCAATTTATTACAATCCCAACATCGCAGAACACTACGTGAAGGGGTGCTCAGTGATAACTGTAATCTATTGCAAGTCGTTTGCTCAGCTCCATATCTTTGCAATTCCACTATCCTCTCTTCATCTAGAGATTCTAGTCGTCGGCGTTTTCTGCAGTCTCTTTGTAGGTGTCCTGGTCTATTACAATTCCAGCATCGAAGAATACCACGCAAAGGTGAGCTCTGGGATGACTGCATTCTATTACAAGTACATTTGTCCACCGAAATGTCTCTCATTCGTACTGCACTCCGCGAAGCTTGTCTGGCGGATTCATACACTAATGCATAGGCTAGTGCTTCTGCTGTTGATTTCCTTCCTGCCAGCCTTAACGCTTGTTGTAAACTTTGATCTGCAATAGCGTTCACAAATGCCTCCGTCGCCACTTCGTTGAGAAAATCTGCATTCACGCTGGAGTATGAAAGATGCGCTAATCTTTCTACATCTGCCTGCAGTTGTTGTAGTGATTCGCCATGTTTTTGAATCCTGTTGCGCAATTGTAGGCGATATACTTGCTGCATGTGTTCATCTCCGTAACGTAATTCTATCGCCTGTACTAATGACGAGTAATTACGTTGATTTTCAATCGGTACAGTTTGTAAGAGCTCTGACGCAGGACCTCGAAGTGCTAACACCAGAGCTATAGCTTTGTCTTCATCATTCCATACATTTACCTCTGAAGCTGCCTCGAATTGTCTCTTGAAGATATGCCACGAATTTTGTCCATCAAATATGGGAGGTTTCATTCTACCTGCACCGGATATTTCAGTCGCTATGCTTAGAGGCTGACGATTCTTTATTCTTTCCAAATCTGATTTAAAACTGTCAAGCTGCTCGGTGACTTTTTGTTGAGCTTCCGCCAATTCCTGCTCGATTCCTTCAATTTTTAAATTTTGTTCGTCTAATGAGTTTTTCAGGAAAGTCTTGGTTCTTCCAAACGAGTTTCTAGACAATTCTCCAGAGAGCTCTTTTGTTCGTCCAAACGGGTTTGCAGAGATTTCTTTTGTTCCTCAAAATCAATCTTTTGTTCATCAAATCGGGCTTCCATAGATTTCTTTTGTTCGTCCATAGATTTCTTCTGTTCATCTAAACGTGATTCCAGAGAATTCTTTTGTTCCTCGAGAGAATTCTTTTGTTCGTCGAAAGAATTCTTTTGTTCGTCCATAGATTTCTTCTGTTCCTCGGGAGAATTCTTTTGCTCATCAAAACGGGCTTCCAGTTTACTCATTAAAGTACTCAAAAGCTGTTCCATTTTCATCGCAGGCGCTTCTTCAACTTCGATTTCTTCCAAGTTCTCTTCGAAAACAAATGTTGCAGGATTCTTTCCTTCCTCTATCAAAGATTGTCTAAGTCGCTCGACTAGAACTTTCTTTATGCCTGTCGTTTGTAATGACCGGTTCCCTAACTCCACTTTCAAATCCTGCGTTCGAAGCTCGTCCACTTTGCGCCCCATTATTTTAGTAATTCTCTTATAGATGAATATAAATTATTTTCCAGAACTTTCACAATTTAACACAATTTCTCAAAATTAATCACACTTTTAATTTTTCAGTCAATTGCCACCACTTTATTTCTCAAATATATCCCACTTCTGACACCAGTTGTTGCGGGCATGGCCTTTGGTTCGTTTGTAAAACACAATATTAAATAATTAATATATAAATTCTTTATTTCACTCTAATTATATAAAAGTTCACAAACATTCATCTAATCACTCAGCTCTAATTATCGCTAATACTGTACTTTCAATTATCGCAATCTAATTACATACACTTCCGCTTCTTTATTACTTTCGCTTCTTAACACTGCAACGTCTAAGACAAGACTCTCTTCTGGCGATGACAACTGTTATATTTATACCCTAGAAACTCTCCGGATTATTCTGGAGTGCTCTATTCCAAAAGCTTCTTGACTATTCTATTTGTTCTATTCCTGAACTTTCCTGTAGATTTCATAATCGATTCTACGAACCTGAAGTCGTTTACTCTCCGAACCTGAAGTTGTTTATTGCCAGTAGATGTCACCAGTTGTCTCTTTCTATTGCACGTAACAATATGTATAATTCACTTAACCTTGACAATATACCTTTAAAGAACATACATTTTTGTAATATGCCTTAGCCGGCACTGTAACGTTAATTATATGGTTGCCTCTTGTTCAGTTGTGCACAGCTCAGATACAGCCTAGCCAACACTACCTGCTCGATCATCACGCATTTTTTCAGAGATAACTGATTAGCCTTCTCGCTACCGATCGATGTTCCGCCGGTGAACTATCTGATGATTGTCTTGACCAAAGTGAACTTAATAACAAGTTAGGACACAGAAGAGTTTTCCGATTGTTTTACATTTAAAATGCACACGGCAAAGAAAGGAAGAAAGAAAGAAAACATGAAAAAAAATCAAACTCTCTTTAAAACTTTTATGAATAAATATATAAAATGTGAAAGCGCAAATTTCATGCAACGAAACAGAATGGTAAATGATTCATTTTCGTAAATAAATTAGAAGGGGCGGAGATTTCACGTTTTAGTCTCATAAAATACTCCCACGTTTTTGTAAAAACCCGTTTTCTCTGAAATATTGTGAGAAATATCGAATGATTTTTATAGCATATCCAATGTTTGTTGTTGTAATTTTTATGCTATTTGAGCAGCACGTGCATCTGCCAAAGATAACCTAATATCAAAGTTCACCTAATAATAAGTTAAGAAGCTGTAGAGCAAAATGGGCACAATTCTGGTGTTTTTGAGAATGAAACAAGTAATTTTATATACTTTCGTCTTCTGCATGAATGGGGGAAAAGAACTTGTCTATGCACTATTGTAGTGCAACTGAGACAACGAGTTAAAAACAAAAATCGGGAGAACGTAGGATTACCCGAACGACAAAATCTTATAAAATCCCTCATAATCCTTTCAACCTATTCATAATTATGTACTTCGGACCACACTACCTCCCATTTTTAAGAAAAAGATAAATTTCGGTTTGGCCCAGATGCTGAAAGGAGATGTAAAATTCCTCTCAAATAAAATCCTCATTATTCCCGAAAATATCAGAGAATCCAACATGAGTTCTCCCCACTGACTTATAACAAGGGACTGAGCGTATTGCCATTTTCCTATAGGAAAGCATGGCACAAGTTTTATAGTTCTCTCTTTCGCCCTATGGCAGAGTTGGAGCTACCAACACAAACTATTGCGTTCTGGAACATTTGCTTATGCCATTTGATGTTTTTATGTTGGTTACAGATGCAATCACCGCAGAAGGAATAAGGTAAAGATAGTGTTTACCATGCTCCGTCTCTCTTGCCCATAAGCAAGATTCAGTTAAGAATAACTTTTGAAAATTAAAGTCGGAATGAGTTTAATTCCCTATAAGCGATTAAAATATCACTTGGGCGCAAGAAAATATAACTTTTTAATTAAATTCGATTCACGGGTGTAAAATTTCATCCGATTGGTTGATTTTTACATGTTTTTTATGTAATCGTTTTAAAGGGTGCTCTAACGGTGATATCCAGAAACACAATACTTTTTGTGCCACATGAAATAGCAAATCGCTAAGTCCATTGTTATAAGTCAGGGGTTCTCCCACTTAATCTCTTCATAGCAAAAGTATGTAAACAGAAACACGTGCTGTTCAAATATCATAGGATTACAGCAACAACATGTGTCCTTTTAGACCTTTTACAACAACAACATGTGTCCTAACATTATCAATATTTTATGAAAACCGGTTTTCACAAAAGCGCGGAGTAGATAAGCTATGCGGGTTCTGGATCACTTTTTAAGCCTCCAGGATTTCTCCAGAGATGGCGCCACCACCGCCAGCTGGTTTGAGCCCGTGCTAAATGTAGGTTAGTGTCTTGGTTGTATTGGTTTGTGTCTTGGATACACCATTGCGCCTTGGATGCACCATGTGTTGCGCCTAAATGTAGGCTTTTGGTTTCATTGAGTCTCGACTGCGCCCTAGCGGGATTAATCGGTACTACCGGGATGTGTCATTTGGTCTTGACTGCGCCCTAGCGGCATTAGCCGCTCTGGAGTAGACGTGTTTTTGTAAGCTCTGATTTTATTGCTATTTTCCGCGAATTCTATCCGAAATATTCAATTAAGTGTCCAGCAATATAGTTTCATATCTGTATACGACGTAAATAATTAATTAATTTGTTAACATCTGAAGTGTGTTATCAGTTTGTTTGTTTTTTGTAATTATTCGCCATGGGAAAGAACGAGATTGCAAATTCTAAAAAAGTCTCCAAAGTACCAGCTCAAAACTCTCCCGCTACAACGAGAGGTGCAGTGAAGAACCAGCGGAGTGAGGTTGACGGTAGCAGCTGCCCTCAGTCTAGCAGATCGAGTTCAGTTAGTTCTGTTGATCGCTTCGAACTTCTTGAAAAAACTCTAGTAAACAAGCTGATCGATGTCATATCGGAGAGGTTTGAAGCATTTGAAGATCGAATTACCCAAAAAATTGATAGCATAGTGTCATCTACTCAGAAGGAATTTGCAAAAGTTAACAACGATCTTGAACACCTTAAAGCTGAAATTAATACGATTCGCATCGAGTTTGATTGTGTACACCATGAGAATAGACTTTCTGATGCATTGCTCACTGGTATACCTCATTGCCCCGATGAAAGCCCCCATCAGCTACTCTCAGATATTTGTACCAAAATTAATCACGTTTTATCTCCGTACGCAACCGCATTCCGACTACAGTCACGTCATCAAGGGAAACGTAATGTAAAGAACAAGCCGTTAATTGTGAAGTTCTCTTCTACGTGCGAGCAAAGAGAGTTTATTCAGAGATTTAAGAGGCATGGTCATTTTAAGTTAAACGAACTCAGTTCAAAATTTATCTCCGATAGCAGGATTAATGTTTTCGAAAGTTTAACGCAGCATAATAGTCAGATTTTGAGATGTGCTTTGAAGCTTAAAAGGGAAAATCGCATTCACGCTACTTTTACCCGACGTGGAAATGTTTATATTTGTGTTAAATCAGATGATCAACCTGTTATTGTTCCAGCACTGGACCTTTTGTTTGATATAATCGGCGAAGTAATTAATGCAGAGGAATAATATGTGACTGTTCTTTAATTTTGCTTTTTTTCTCTCGTTTTTATTTTTTGTGTGATTGTTTTCGTATTTCTGAATTTTCCTGAATTTATTTAATTATTGAATTTCTTTATTGTAAATTTTCTTAATTCTGATTTGTATTACACATATATTTTATATTACGCAATGGATAGACTTCTTATAGCTTTAATTTTAAAATTCTTTATAAGTATTTCGCTGTTCATCTTATTACCTCTAATGTGCGTTATGTTGACTGGATTTTTCGCTTCTAGCAGGTCTGTTGGTTTCTGTGCGCGGATGATTTTGGATGATCGGTAACGTTTTATCACTGGACGTGGTGAGGGCGCTTGTCAATGTTTTTTCTTCTCGATATAATGGATTAAATCTAACCTATCTCAATGCCAGAAGTCTGCGAAACAAGGTCGGTCTATTGCAGGACATTTTCTCTGGGACACAAGTTCATGCTATACTTGTCTGCGAAACTTGGCTGAATGAAAATATTTCTTCACAAAGCTTGTCTTTACCCAATTACAGCATTTTTCGGAATGATCGTGTCGGCCGTAATGGAGGAGGAGTTGCTGCCTACGTGCATAATTCCTTAAAAGCATCTGTGATTAACTCTTCTTCTCCCGGTGATAAAATTGAATTCCTTTGCGTCGAGATAGATACGGGTTTTGAGAAATGTGTGCTTATTAGTACTTACTGTCCTCCTAATTGCTTCAACATTGATACAGCTACAGAGTTTAAAGAATCTATATCACCATGCATTTTACGTAGTCGCAATGTCGTTCTAGGTGGCGATATGAATGTGAACTCTCTCTGCGAAAACGCACTATCAGATAACTTACAATATCTATTCCAAACTTTAAACCTTGAAAAAATCAACAATCAACCAACCTACTTTAATACATCAAACCCATCGCAGCTTGATTATATGCTCACAGTGGACTTCGACAAAGTTCAATTTCATAGTCAAATTAGTCCTCCTAGTGAATTCGACCATGACTTTCTTATTTTAAATTATAAGCTTAGATCGCAACCTTTGTCAAATGAACCAGTCAGTACTTATCGTGATTTTAAGCATGTTGATTATGTTGGCCTTCGTGCGGAGTGCCGGGGATTAACTTGGGATGCTATTTATTCATCCAACTCTATCGATCTGAAAGTCGACTCTTTCCTACAAATACTTACTAGGCTTTACAACAATTATGTTCTTATTCGAAGCTTTCGTTTTAAGCCCTCCAAATGTCAATGGTTAACCAGTGAGATTCGTAATATTATGGCTGAAAGAGATTTTCTTTTTAGCCGATACAGACTGACGCGTTGTCCTGTGATGCTCTCCAGGTACAAAAAGGTCCGCAACAGAGTTAGAATTTTAACTCGATCCGCAAGGCAAACCTATTACAAAGATAAATTAAATACCAATCTTCCTGCTAAGACCTTATGGAGGAATATTCGCAACCTGGGTGTATTCGGTCAGGAATTATCTGAGATAAATATTGATCCTGATAAGCTCAATAAATTTTTTGCATCAACCGCAGCTTCTTCATCTCAAGCACCTAGCGTCAGTCCCATGATAGAAGACTTCTCTGTTGATGGTTTTGCCTTTTGCTGCGTTGATGAAATTGAAGTGTTATCAGCATTACATGCAATTAAGTCAAATGCTGTTGGATCGGATGAGTTGCCACCTAGATTCCTTAAATTAATTGCTCCGGAAATATTACGAGTTCTTACGCATATATTTAATCACTGTCCCACAACTTCACAGTTTCCTGCCCGTTGGAAGCGGGCTCTTGTTGTTCCTATTCCAAAGAAGTCTTCCGCCTTACATATGGGAGACTTTCGACCAATTAGTCTGCTTTGCTTTCTAGGTAAAATCCTTGAAAAGCTGATTTATTTGCAAATTATGAATTATATAAACAGTAATTCTATGTTATCTACTTTTCAATCAGGGTTCCGTCCTTCTCATAGTTGTGAGACTGCATTATTGAAGGTAACTTCTGATATACACGAGTCCCTTGATGAGGACTGTCTTACATTACTCGTCCTGCTCGACTTTAGCAAAGCTTTTGACTCCATAAATCATTCAAATTTAATAACAAAACTATCAAGTCAATTCTTATTCTCTTCGTCTGCTATTAAGCTGATAAATAACTTTTTGCAAGGACGTAGTCAAATTGTTCGAATCAAGAATAACTATTCCAGGCCTGAGTTCCTTAGCTGCGGCGTACCCCAGGGATCCATAATGGGGCCTCTACTGTTCTGTTTATATATTAATGATCTTCCTGACGTATTGCTGGATGCCTCTGTACATCTCTATGCGGATGACGTGCAAATTTATCTCAGCAGACCAATAGGATTAATGGAGGACTGTGTATGTCGACTTAATGACGATCTCCAACGTATTCATGAGTGGTCATTACATAATAGTTTAGCACTTAATCCAACTAAATCAAACTGCCTAGCAATTTACAGAAATGGCATTGACTCAAGTATGCTTCCTCCCATTCTATTAAACAGGGTAACACTTCCTTATAGGGATTCTGTCGTGAATTTGGGTGTTGAACTTAATTCGAAGTTCTCGTGTTGCAATCACATTAAAAGGACATTAGGGAAGATATATGGCTGTTTGAGACAACTTTGGCTCAACTCTAGTATCCTCTCGCTTAGTCTGCGTCAGCGGTTAGTTAAAACATTAGTTATTCCACATTTCACATTTGCCAGCATAATCTTTCCAGTTCTTGACTCAGTCTGCCGGAGAAAAATACTCGTAGCATTCAATGATGTGATTAGATATATTTACAAATTGCCTAGAAGTAGCCACATCTCATTGTATGCAAGCTCTCTTTTGTGTTGCAATTTAGAGACTCATTTCACTTTTCGCAGCCTGAAATTTCTGCACAAGCTTATTTATCTTAAACAACCAGTATACCTATTTGAGAGGCTACAGTTCCTGCAATCGACCAGACATGTAAACCTTTTGATTCCTCGATGCAGGAGTCAATATGGTGAGCGCTCTTTCTTCGTTCAGTGTGCTCGGAGGTGGAATCAGCTTCCAAGCAATATTCAGCGCACGGCTTCCAACAGAAACTTCTGTAGGCTCATTAAACATGCAAACCTTTCTATTTAATAATGGTGACGCACATTTGGGGTCTTTGTGTTTTTTTCTTTCTTTTTTTCTCTCTTGTACGCTATTATTAGTTTTAGTCTATAGTTTCTACTATTATTTTCTTTACTTTATTTTTATTACTTCCATTATCAAATCTTTTGTGTTTTCTCTATTTTACATTGCTTAGTTCGTAGTTTTATTGTAGTAACGATAAATTTAATTTAACCAGTGCACTTTGTACATTTTAAGATAGCATATGTATCTTTGTACCCAACCAAATAAAGAATTATTATTATTATTATTATTCACTAAGAGTAGATGTGTCAAATCGAGCTCCGCAGAATTTAACAAAAGTAACGTGAATAAGTGAAAATAAAGCCCCAAAAAGTTAAGTGAAGTGTTATCGGCGATACCACTTCTGAAGAAGTATCGTTTTTTGTAATTTTTTTTATCCAAAAAGTGTAAAAAGATTTAAAGAAATTGTGTAAAGACGAAAATTTGGATGACATTTGTGCATTTTAATTTAATTTCGGTGGTTGCTATAGCAACATTTCAAGGGTAAAAAAATTTTTAGTTCGGAAATTGTGTGAAAAAGTCAGACGTTTGTAAAATAATAAAACTAAACGTTAAAAATTAAAATTAATAAAAATTAAATTATTATATTATATTGAAACAAAATTAAAAGTAATAAACCTGCTCTGCCTCACTCAAAATGAGTGAGAGCAGCAGCGATTCTGGGGGGACTGATGATCCCCTCAAGCAAAATGGAAAGAAGAAGAAGAGTAACAAGTCTTCTTCTTCTTCTAAAAAAAAACAAGGGCCCAAAGAAAAGGCCATTCAGGGCCCTAATCAAGAGGCCACAAAACAGGAGGTTCAACCAACCTCCGTGGAGAGGACTGCAGCCAAGGCAGCTGTTGCTGTCCCAGAAGTACCTGGAACGTCAGCTACTACAATGGCTGCTATCCTAGTAGCACCTGTAATAATAGGACAACATCCGAAATTATCGGAAGTAGTCGCAAAGGCTTCGGCCTCTGCGCCAGAGCCCAGTGGAGTCATAATGAGGCCACCACTGTCTTCAGCGAAGCCAACTGGGCAGAACAAGAAGCCAGCAACACCAGCAGGACCAGCAGCAGCACCACGATCCCCGGCGTTAGTGTCAGGGATCTCATATGCTCAGGTAAGTGGCAGTTCCCAGAACAGTTCCACCATCGAAATTGTAGGAAAGGGCATCACTCCTCGTCCAGCCCCATTGGACGCAGGTAAGCCTCGACCTAAGACCGGTGCGGGTCTGCAGGCTTTTTTCGACGGGAGGTGGCAGGATGAGAGCTACGGTATGCAGCTCGAGCACATCAATAGATGTCCTCAGAGCGCATACCTGAAAGCGATCTTCCAGGTCATCTCTCGTGAGCAGCTATTTTCCATGGGGATAATAGCTGGGGTAATGGTTGAGGTGTACACCACGACCCTCGAGAGTGCTACCAAGCTGATGCTTGAGGGCATCGAAGTGGATGGTAGACACCTTGTGCCGTTCCCACTCAGGGAAAAGCCCACAAGGGTCATGTTTTCACGGGTCCCTATGCGAGCTTGCCATGAAGACCTCCTAAATTTCTTGGGAAGATTTGGGAAGGTTCATGGCAACGCTCGTGCCATTCCCTTAAAAATTGGGGACGAGGGTCTCGGGCGGGGTATCTTCGGTACTAGCCGGGAGGCGTCCATCACCTTAAATAAGGGGTGTACGCTTCCAAAGGGCTTTTACCTGAGCATATCCGGCTCGAGGCACTGGATAGATGTGGGCACCGAAGCGAAATGCCATGCTTGCCATTTGGTAGGGCATTTTATTGCTGACTGCCCCAGGAGAACCGGGAAGAAGGCTGAACCGAGGGTTCCCTCGAAGGAAGCCACTACTACAGTAGTGGATCTGGAGAAGGAGCCTTCGGCCAGCACTCAACCTGCTATTTTGGAGCAGCCAGTAGTTAGGGTGCCTGAAGTTGTTCTAGAGGCAAAAATAGTTATGGCTGTAAACGGCGCCACGTCGGCACGTGAAAACACGGCTACTTCTGACGAGGAGTCGAGTAGCCATTTAGGCAAGAAAAAGAGGACGAGGAGGAGGAAGACAAAGGTGGACCGTGTGATGCTGCCTCCTCCAGAGCCAGCAAAGCCAGTCGCATCAAAGCGGCCCCACTCGGAGGAGGACGATAGTGAAGCTGGCATTCCGAAGGTTGTTGTAAGGGAGGTGGAAGCATCTCTTGAGCAGCTTTCGGACTGCGACATGACCGGTTTTGATGAGACTGGTCTTTCGAGCCTCGGTGGCTACGAGTCGTGTGATAGTATCATTTCGACTGGTAGCCAATTTGAGGTCTCGAAGGGGATGGAAACCCTTTCTAGGAAGAAGATCACCGGAATTCTTACCCTGTACAAGAAGAATTCAGATAAAATCTGGGGTATTCTTGTAAGGGAGCTGGAGAGGCCAGAGTTGTTACTTCCTCAGCTTCTACTCCTACAACAGGAGTCCAAGAAGAGGAGGAAGTACAACGATGTAGCGCGGTTAGAACGACTTCATAGAAAGGTGGAGGAGTTGCTTCAGGAGCATCGCTTGGCCGATTCTCCTCGTCAATAGACGTCGCACATTCATCGTTTGAGCTTTTCATCTCTTTGAATGTGCAAGATAGCTTCGATCAACACCGGGGGTTTAAGTGCACATACAAGGTTACACAGCACTATCGAACATGTCAAAATGTTCGATATAGACATTACACTTCTGCAGGAGACGAATTTCACTCAAGACACTTATACACAACTTGAGCGCTATGCTTATCTACACACTGGCTATGCAATGTTTGCCACACCTGCGCCTCGCCGAGGCTCAGGGGTGGCAATCATTGTATCCAACAAATTTACACTATCGTCTCCTGTCTATACAGATATCTTCCCAGGCTTCGCTTCTTCCTTGGATTTTGTCGTTCAAGACAAACATATCAAGGTAGTAAACGTGTACCTTCCTCATGACCAGGACATTACAAGACAAGTTCTTGATAGTGTTCAGTCCTGTCTGGTGAATTTTAGCGGTGAAACTGTCCTCGGAGGTGATTTCAATTGCACTCTGAATCCCTCAATGGATCGGCACTCTGGAGTTGAGTTCAACTCTGTTAATGCTACTCGGAGTTTGTGCTGCGCGGCCAATCGCGCTGGCTGAGAGAAGGCGATTCTCCAACTGAGTACTTCTTTCAGGCGACTAGACGTCGTACTGCTTCTTCTGAGGTCGAATCGATAATTGATGAATCTGGACAAGTCCTCAACGGACAACAGCTATCAGAATATATTCGAGACTACTACAGTAGTCTCTACTCTGAATCGACGTCGACAACATCCTCGACCACTCATGAATTCCTTGAGAATATTCCCACTTTCTCTGAAGACAGTAAGGAGCTCCTGGATACAGTAATCACATTGGAGGATATGATTGCTGCGACAAAGGATTTAGGGCGACACACTTCACCTAGTTATGACGGCTTGACTCCAGAATTCTTCATACGTTTCAGAGATTTATTAATTCCTGACCTTTTGGAAGTCTTCAATTCGGCGGTTGAGACACATTCAGACTTTCCTTCTAGTTGGAGGAGATCTGTTATGCGCTTGATTCCAAAGAAGGGAGATTTGCAGAGGATGGGGAACTGGAGGCCAGTAACCCTATGCAATGTAGACTACAAAATCGTCTGCAAAGCATTAGGGGCGATACTCCGCTCAGTGATTGCTTCGGTAATACACCCGGAACAGTCCTATTGTGTACCTGGTCGTAGTATCTACGACAACATCGCGGTAGCCAAGCATTTGTTTGCCTACCATGAGCAGACAGGTACACAAATGGCCATGATTTCACTTGACCAGCAAAAGGCTTTTGATAGTGTCTCGCACGAGTATCTCTTGACTGCTCTCGAGGCATTTGGGTTTCCGCCCAGGTGGCTCGATATCGTCGGGAAACTGTATAGAGATTCAGCGATTTTGATTAAGCATCAAGGACAAGTTCTGGCTCCTATCTCGTTTCATCGAGGTATCAGACAGGGCTGTCCATTGTCAGGTATGCTTTATGATCTTTCGTTGGAGCCGCTACTGGTGAATCTTCGTCGAATGCTCGGACGGTATGCGGTTCATCTGCCATATACCAATGTGAGGCCTCTTATGTTGGCGTATGCGGATGATCTGTCTATTTTCGTGACAAGAGATGAAGCTTTTCCGGTCGCTCGTGCTGTTTTCGAACAGTTCGAACGTATAGCGGGCGCTAAAATCAACCTTAGTAAGAGTCAAGGCTCGTGGTGTGGAAGGTGGAGAGATCGTACAGATACTCCACTGAACATCCAATGGACTAATACTTGCCTGAAGTATTTAGGTGTGTATATCGGACGCGAGAGTAAATCAAATAATAGCCGCATCGCTCTTGAGAAACTCTCTAGAGCTGTAAACTCATGGCGTAGTCGACTGTTTCCATTATCCTTAATGGGTAGGTCAGTCGTGATAAACTATTTGATTACCTCGTCCATCGTTCATCTGCTAAAGTCTGAGACGTTTGATGAAGGCTTCGTAGGTCTTCTTCAAGCAAAAGCGATAGACGCCTTTTGGTGCGGAAGACGATGGGTTGCTGAAAGCACGCTCTGTCTGCCAGTCAAGATAGGTGGATTAGGTCTAACTAACTTGGTTGTGAAATCAAGGTGTCTCCAAGTGCGTGCATTCCAAAGAGTGTTTTGCCAGAGAGACAGCTTGATTTCTCAACTGTGGGTGAATGTACTGGGAGGGATCGGCATAGGGGAGTATTACTACCTACTCTCTGTTCGACCACCTTATCCTCGTGACTGGCCACAGGATCTAATCTCAACGATTCAGACCTGGGGCAGAATCAGGCCAGCATTTCACCTTCAGTGGAATGCTCTAAGGTACACGCAATTCGCGTCGATTCCAATCAGGTTTAATCCTGAATTAATAGATTCAGTGTTCGGTAATGCTCGGGGTTTTGAAGCTGACACGCATACACTGACGGTTCTCGGAGATATTATTGATATCTCTGGAAACTGTCGAATAAACACTAACACTGCACAACTACACGACCTGGCTGCTTCCGCGCGGGAGAGATTTCGCCAACTTGGGACCAGTGACCCTGGCACTAAGTTGGAAGATGCTTTCGTTCTGAACAGACCACCACACACACCTTTCAGCACACTTACAACACGTGTGCTCCGTGACGTGCTTATGTCAATAAGACCTCCGGAGTATACAGGATACAACAGATGGCGAACACACCTCGGGGTGAATATGGGCGTGATGGGAGGGATAACTTGCAGAGTAGTCTACAGTTATCCTTCTAGTTACAAAGATGCTGATGTAGCATTCAAATTGCTGCATCACAGTCTTATGCATCCTAATCAGTTGTCACATATCGACCGCCGAGTTCAGAGGATTTGCACAGTTTGTGCTGGTGAGGGCACCCTGTTTCACAAGTTCTTCACTTGTCCGGCTTTGCAGGGTCTAATGGATCTCGTGCGCGGTATGTGTCAGTTGATCCACCCGAATTTCGGCATTACTAGGACATCGTTTCTATGGGGACCAAAGGTATGTAGTCGAGTGAATTGTTTGATTAGCTTTGTGTTGACACTGGCCAAATCTACAATTCACCTGTACTACATGAGAGTCGAAGCTGGGAATCAGAACACTGACCCACAACACCACGCACACGCACTTAAGCACCACTTCGTTGACAGGTTGAAGAGACGTTTACGTCTTGAATATCTGGCAACGAACGCAGACACATTCAACTGCACATGGCAACCACTATCGTCGGTGCAGGACGGAGCTCTTGTCTTTCACTGGTGATAGCAGGCCACAGCATTTGCAACACTAGTCCACGGGGCTTCTCCCCGCTTAGGAATCGTTGCAAGTGCTGTGGGAAGGACAAGCACTCTGTTAGAGATGCTAAGCTGGAGGGATGATGAGGGCAGTTTGTAGAGGTCTATGATACTACAGGCTGCCCTCGCGGGACTCTATAACGGTATCGCGTAAATTTTTCGTTCGTTCGGTGATTTATTTTTAATTCGGTTTCGGTGTCGGTTCTAAATTTCAAAATTTTATGTTGAAAATTCGTTCGTTTAGGCAATTATTTTTAGTTTATTTTGGAAATTTGGAACTTCTTGGAGCTGCCACTTACCCAATTGTCAAAATTGGGACTTTTAAATTTTTTGTCTATCTTTTAGATCCTTTTCAAAATTCTTGTAGCCGTTTTTTAGTCTCTTTTGAGAATTTTGTCTTGTTTGGTTTCCTTTTGTTTGTGTCTTTTTTCCTTTTTGATTAGTTTTTCTAATTGTTTTAATTGTTTAATTGTCCGTGTGAGATCTAGTCTCGAACGTAAGGGAGGGTGCCGGTTTTAAAATGGATAACTCAGCTTTGATTCAGTTCAAATATTTAATTTTTATTCAAAATAATTCATATACTTAATCTAATATCACAAATTCAATTCAATTCAAATAATAACTTACAATCTAATAAAACTACTAATACTATTAAAAAATTCAACTAAAATACTATTAAAATTCAACAGAAACAATGACGACAATTTAAAATCCAAAATAAAAATTCAATATATAATCGTGCTGCTTTGCCCACACTCTCTGTCCTTAGTTCTGTTTCTAGAAAGAAGAAGAAGGAAGTTTTTATTTCTTCGGAATTAACTAGCGACAATTTTTAGAAGGAATTTCTGAGAAAGAGAGCGACGATGTAGCAGAATTAGACTTCGACTGCAACGTGCTGAAGGGTGTAAGCAGAATTATACTTCTGTTACTGTGAGTATTGAGACGCGTAAGCAGAATTATACTCCTGCTACAACGTGCTGGGGCGTGTAAACAGAATTAAACTTCTGTTACAGCGAATGTTAAAACGTCTGCGCAGAATTATACTTCAATCGCAACGTCCTGGAGCGTGTAAGCAGAATTAAACTTCTGTTACACGATTGGAGATCAAGTGTCAGATTTTTTGGGAGTGTGGATTTTAATAGAATTAGACTTCTATATGAAGGATAGAGCAAAATTATACTTTTGCTCCTAGGATGGGATTCAGATTAGACTCTGAAATTATAATATGGTGCAAAATTGGATGTTGGATATAAGTAGAATTATACTTCTACAATAATAGAATTAAACTTCTATATGAAGGAATAAACAAAATTATACTTTTGTTCAAAGGATAGGAAACAGATTAGACTCTGGTGGAGGATGCTTTCAGATTAGACTCTGAAAACCGAATGGTGATTTTGCTGCGGCTCGCCGCCTTTTTATAGCCGCCGTGAACAGCTATGTCCCAGCTTCATAATATGTTGCCCTGGCAACGCTTGGTTCGATGGTCCAAATTTGATTGTGGCGACACCAGCTGTTTGACGTAATGTCATTAGATGACATTACAAAAATGTAAACATTTGGAGGGAAGTGGAATTTTATGTAAGTTTGAGCTATTTTTATTTATTCTATATATTATTAATGTACTTTCTATTTAATTTCAGCTCAAACTTATATTGGACGGCTGTAGGCAGGATTGGGATGGGATTTGGTGGAATAATTAGATAAGTATATTGTGTTATATTGATTGGGAACATGATGCTTTGTGTTTCCTTTTTTATATATTTTTAGGACAATCTAATTTCATCGAGGGATAACATTTGATGGCGGAATTTCGACGAGGGATTTATAAATATGTATGTGGACTGAACATCCTCCACTCTCAAAAAAAAAATAAAAAAATAGAAAGAGAATATTTTGAATAAATGATTTGTTTTGGATCAACTTACTGTGTTCTGCTTGATGACGTAAAGTGTGTCTCTCTTCCTTTTTACTTTTAAGAATGCGCCGCCAGGGATAGGACAGCGGAAGAAGGTTTTTGCCCTTCGTATTCTATCCCATGGTATGGTGCAGGTTTCCATTATTTTTAGAATGTCAGGGCTGGCCTTTATAATATTTTTAATATCTGCTGGTATCCCTGGTTTTAATGGTTTCGATGGTTCTATGTTTGTTGATGGGGGGTCTTGAAATTCCATTGGAGGAGTGACTGGCAAGTCCATAAACGATATTGGTGGATCCTTGATTGTGTCCTGAGTTATCACGTTGTTGCTTTTTATTAGTGCCGTTGCTTTGATGGTAGTTTATAAGCGTGCTGCGTTATTAGTGGAACTTTCTGTATTAATTGGTTCTATTGTTGTGCTTAAATCTGGCATACTAAGTGGCTTAGTACGAGATGCTGTAAGCAGCTGTGGCTGAGTGTTAACCCGAACACCTGGGCAGCGTTTCCTTAAACTTGGCTTCATTTTTGTTATGGAGATGGAGTCCATTGGTTTTTTGCGTATTGTCATATGCAAGTCTGCCATATTTAGTGGCGTATTTTTTGCCGATTTCTATTCAGGACGTCGGGGCTGAGTTGGAACTCGAATTCCTGGACAATAGATTTTTGGCCTGGGTCTAAATTTTAGGCAGTCGTTCGCTTTGGGTTCTCTTTTAAGCCTTTTTACTTCAGATGAAGCTGGCCTTGCTTCAAACGGCCTGAAGAGCTTGGTCACAGGTAAAACCTTGTGTGGTGGTGGCCGTAGAATGGCTGACTTTATTTTGGGAGCCTTCTTTGGTGTTGGTGGCAGAGGACTCACAGGCTTAATTGGCTTAAATGAAGCCAAAAGTTCTGGTGGTGTGGGAGGTAGACCAGCATCCACAGAATCCAAAGACTCTGAATTAAAAATCTCCAACAGTTCTTCCATGGCAAAAAAAAAAATTAAAAACTCAAAAAAAAAAAAATAATAAAAACGAAAAAACTGAAACTAAACCGCACTTGATTTTCACTTGTCAACTTTCAAATTTGAAGTGATTTTTGGCGGATTGTGGATTTATTTATATTCAAATAAAACGGTAGTTTTTGAATTTTTGTACTGCCACAGAGTGTTAGATATTGGTGGGGATTTTGAATTACTGGTGAGAGATATCTGTTGAAGGGAGAGGGCACACCTTTGCAATAGGACGGGTGAGAGTTGTTTTCGGTGTTTTAATGGTAACTGCTCGCACTAAATCATTATGACCAGTATGAATTTCAATGATTCGTCCTAATGGCCATTTTCCTATGGGGATTTGGTCTTCTTTTATTAAAACGAGAGTTCCAATTTTTATATTTTCCCTTTCAGTCTGCCATTTATGTCGTTGATGTAAAGAATGGAGATAATCTCTCGACCACTGTTTCCAAAAGGTGTAGGAGAGGAATTGAATGTGTTGCCATCTCTTGAGAGGATGTTGGAGAGGATTGAGTGGGGGAGGTTCACATGTAGTGAGGAGATGACGACCTGTTAGGAAGTGTCCGGGAGTGAGGATATTATAGTCAGTTGCGTCATTGGACAGAGGGGAAAGAGGTCGGGCATTTAAACATGCCTCAATTTGGACTAAGACTGTGTAGAGTTCTTCGTATGTGAGTTTTGTGTCTTTAATGGTTTTGTAGAGATGGCGCTTAGTGGATTTTACACCAGCTTCCCATAGGCCTCCAAAGTGAGGTGCTGCAGGAGGGTTAAAGTGCCAAGTTATACCTTGGTTAGCAATTTCGTTAGCTAGATCGACTTCGATTGTTTTGATTGATTTTTCTAGATTTGACTGTAAAAGTCGATTGGCTCCAACGAAATTAGTACCTCGGTCAGAATAAACGTGTGAGCAGAGGCCTCTTCGTGCAACAAATCGTTTGAGGGCGGCTAGGAAGGCTGGTGTGGACAAATCAGAAACGAGCTCTATATGTATAGCCTTAGTGGCTAAACAGACGAATAAGCAGATGTATGCTTTTGTTATCTTCGTTCCTCTTAGTGTTGATGTTTTCATATCAAGCGGGCCTGCATAGTCTACCCCAGTGTGTTGGAAGGGTAGAGATATGTTGACTCTAGCTGAGGGTAGAGAACTCATCAACTGAGTATTAGGCCTTGCATTGAACCGAAAGCAATCAACACATTTGTGGATGCGATGTCTAATAGTATTGCGGGCGTTTAGTAACCAATAGTGATTCCTTATACTGCTTAATATTATTTGGGTGCCTCCATGTAACGTGTAATGGTGGATGTGATCTATAAGGATATTGGTTATATGATGGTTATTAGGTAGTATTATAGGATGTTGTTGGTCGTAATTTAATTGAGATTTTGTAAGACGACCTCCAACTCGGAGAATGTTGACAGAGTCGAGCTGGGGATTGAGGGATAGAAGTCGACTCTTTTTAGGAAGGGAAAGATTTTTTAGTAAGTGGGAGATTTCGTTGGGGAATGTAATATTTTGGAGCAATTTAATTAGACATCGTTCCGCAATTTTTAATTCGTGCACTGATAGGAATTGAGTAGTCGGATGTAGTTTGCGTACACTATTTATGAATCGGAGACAGTAGGCGGTTATTCTTATCGTTTTTTGATATGATGAATATTTGTGAAGCAAAGGAATTTGTTCATCGATTGTAGTAGTGAGAACCTTTGATTTCATTTTATACTCTAATTGAGTGTGCGCTTCTGGCGTTTGTTGAGGCCAGAATTGCTCATCTTGATATAACCAGTCTGGACCATTCCACCATATTGATGCTGTAGCTAAGGTATTTGATGGAATTCCTCTAGATGCTATATCAGCTGGATTGCATTTTGAAGGAACGTGTTTCCATATGGCTAGTGGACTGTTTTCATGTATTTCGGAGACACGGTTAGCCACGAACGTTTTCCAGGTGGAGGGGTGTTTTTGTAACCAAGCTAGAACTATATTAGAGTCTGTCCATGCTGTAATTTTAATTTTTTCAAGCTCTAAATCAGTGACAACTTGTTTAATCAGTCGGGAGAGCAGGACAGCACCACATAGCTCTAGTCGAGGTAGTGAGACTGGTTTGATGGGAGCTACTTTGGTTTTTGCTGTCATGATTTGTACTCTGGAGTTCTCATTAAGATGTATTTTGAGATATAAAACTGCTGAGTAAGCATGATTGGAGGCATCGCAAAAACCATGTAGTTCCATCTCGCGTATGTTAGGCTGGTAGCCTAGCCAGCGTGGAATCTGAATATCCTGAATGGTAGGTAGTTGATCTTTGAAATGATTCCATTCTTTTAAAACTTCTGTGGATACAGAGTCATCAAAGTCGCATTTAGAGAGCCAGAGTTTCTGAATTAAAATTTTGGCTGTAATAATGCATGGCGCTAACCAGCCTAGTGGGTCGAACAGAGACGACACTTCAGACAGTATTATTCGTTTGGTGTATGTGGTTTTTGGTTCGGGAGTGTTGACTTTGAAAGAGAAGAAATCTGTTGTTGGGTGCCAGCGAATGCCGAGAGTTTTTATCGATTCGTGTTCTCAAAATTCCAAATTCGTTTTTAACTCTCGATGTTCTAATGGAATATTTTTTAGTAAGTCATGATGGTTGGCTGTCCATTTCCTTAGGTTGAATATTGCTGAGGCTAAAGCTTCAATAAGTTCTTGTTGTAGTTGTTGTGCTTCGCTTAAGCTGTGTGCTCCCGAAACCAAGTCATCCACATAAAAATCTCTCATGATGCTTTTTGCTACGAGTGGATAACTGCTAGCTTCATCCTTTGCTAACTGCTGCAAAGTTTTAATGGCGAGATATGGTGCTGGTGCTGTGCCAAAGGTGACTGTAGTTAGGACGTAGTCTTTTATTTCTTCTTTTGGTGTATTTCTCCATATTATTCTCTGGTACTGTTGGTGTTTAGGTGTCATCTGAATCATCCTGTACATCTTCTCAATATCTGCAGTAAATGCAAATCTGTACAGTCGCCATCTCAATAAGGTGGTCCCAAGTGTTGGTTGGATTGTAGGTCCAATCAGTAATTGTTCATTCAATGATCTACCATTTGAGGTGCGCGCTGATGCATTGAATACAATTCGAAGCTTAGTGGTAGTGCTCTCTTTAAACACTGCATGATGCGGTAAGTAATAGAATGAAGTGTTATCACATGATTTGTTTTCAAATAATAATTGTGTCGGTGGAATAGGCTTCATGTGTCCAAGATGAGTGTACTCATCGATACAAGCTCTGTATAGTTTATATAATTCTGGATTGTTAGATAGTCTTTTCTCTAGCTGCAAGAATTGTTTGACAGCCATATTTCTAGATTGCCCGAGCTGTGGTGTATTACAGTTTTTGAAAGGTAGATTTACTACATATTTTCCAGAGGGTAATCGTTTTGTTGTTTCATTATAGAGATCTTCGCATAATTGATCTTCTGGTGAAAATTTGGGTCTAGTGGAGCATTCCTCTAGTTCCCAAAATTTCGTTAACTGATTATCTAAATCAGTTTTTATAATGGTGTGGGTGGATAGCATTGTCGTTGTCATGCTTTTTGTTTCTGGTACTGCTCCTATTAAGATCCAGCCAAGTTTTGTATTTTGGGCAGTAGGTGTATTGCAAGGTCCTCTTTTTATGCCATTTGTGAGAATGGCGGCGTAAATATCTGCTCCAAGAAGAATGTCTATTTCTCCTGGAATAGCGAATTTAGGATCTGCTAGCGGGAGATTGTCGATGTGTTTCCATTTTGAAACTTCGATAGTTTGGGCTGGCAGTAGTTCGGTGATCTTTTTAATTACAAGCATGTTGCTTGTTATATTAAAATTTGAATGTAGCGAATTAATTGTGACTGTGGCCTGTTTTAAGGCTGTATTAGTGGGTGTCGTGCAAAGTCCAATTAATTCGTGGGTGGTAGGAGATCCTTTAAGTTGCAATCGTTTAAAGGTTTTCTCGTTCATGATGGACACTTGAGACCCAGAGTCGATTAGTGCTCGGAATGCCATTGTGATTCCAGATGATGCAGTAATGTTTATCAGAGCCGTAGAGAGAAGAGCTCTTTTCAGATTTGACGTTAGAAAATTCTGAACTTGTTGTTCATCATTTCTACAGGCGGGTGTGGTTTGTTTGGCTTCCATGTTGGAATTTTGGGTGGACTGATTTAGTGGCTTTGAATAATTTTGCTCGTAGTGGAGCAGAGTGTTATGATTTTTGTTACAATGATAACACTTTTTGTTGCTAGTGCAGCTAGTAGTTATATGGTTTGGTGATAAGCAATTTTTGCATAAGTGCTTATTTGTGACAACTTCGTGCCTTTGTCGGGTGGTCAAATTTCTAAATGTTGGGCAATGAAAAATAATATGGCTACCTTTGCAATAGCTGCAAGAGGTTTTTTTTGTAGGTGGGTGTGTTGGCGCTGCATTTTTAGTTTTGTTCAAGAGTCCATATGTGGGTTTGGGTGAGAATGGTTTTCTCTGTGCCATATTTGATGACGTACCCTTGTTTCCTATCATTTCTAGAGTTGGGAACCGAGACTCTAAGAATTTTGTTAATGTTTTTAATTTGGGTAATTCTGTGCTATCGTGGAGGCTCTGCTCCCATAACTGGTGTGTCTCTGAGTGTAACTTTTGTACAGTCAAATATATAATTATTGGATCCCAGTTATTTGTTTCTACTCCTAAGTTTTGTAATGCTAATAGCACCTCAGTAATATTATCTAATAGTTTTTTGATACTTTCGGCGGTATCATGATTTGTGGTTGGGAGAGACAATAATTTTTTTAGTTGTACGTTGACTAGGACTCGCTTATTTGAGTAGCGTTCCTTTAAGAGCTGCCAAGCTGGTTTATAGTTTGCGTCGCATATTTCATAATGTCTGAGCAGCTTTTCAGCTTCTCCAATTAGATTAGTTTTCAGAAAGTATAGCTTGTCAACGTCTCTTAAATTATTGTTATTGTGAATAACTGAATTGAATAAATCGTGGAATGAAATCCACGTAGAATACTCTCCATTAAATGTGGGTAGCTTGATTCTAGGAAGCCTTTCATTGTTGCATGACATTGTGCTAGCAGAAGCTGTTTGAGGAGGAATACTGACAGATGGCGTTGGTGTTAATTTATCGATATCTTCTTCCATGCTTGCTGCCTTTTCAATGTAGTATTCCTGAACCTCGCTAAATGTTTCTTTGGTGAAATATTCTAGTTGGAGGTCTTGATTTGTTGCTTTCCTTTGTATAGACCTATGTCGAGTTTGGAATTCTTTCCAATACTCGGTGAACGTTTGAAGGCGTTTTTCTGTCGATTTGACAGTTTTCTTTTTTCCATCTCTTTGATGCCTTCTAAATAAGTCTTCCATTAAATCTTTTACTTCTTTTTGGGACTGTACCGACTCTGACACAGAGTCAATGGTTTCGTCACCAACGTCAGATGAAATGGATTCGCCGTCTTTCGACATTTTTAATGGAGAAGAATTCTAATTTTATATTTGACTGACTGAGTTATCCGGCTTTGAAGGACCATTGTGAGATCTAGTCTCGAACGTAAGGGAGGGTGCCGGTTTTAAAATGGATAACTCAGCTTTGATTCAGTTCAAATATTTAATTTTTATTCAAAATAATTCATATACTTAATCTAATAACACAAATTCAATTCAATTCAAATAATAACTTACAATCTAATAAAACTACTAATACTATTAAAAAATTCAACTAAAATACTATTAAAATTCAACAGAAACAATGACGACAATTTAAAATCCAAAATAAAAATTCAATATATAATCGTGCTGCTTTGCCCACACTCTCTGTCCTTAGTTCTGTTTCTAGAAAGAAGAAGAAGGAAGTTTTTATTTCTTCGGAATTAACTAGCGACAATTTTTAGAAGGAATTTCTGAGAAAGAGAGCGACGATGTAGCAGAATTAGACTTCGACTGCAACGTGCTGAAGGGTGTAAGCAGAATTATACTTCTGTTACTGTGAGTATTGAGACGCGTAAGCAGAATTATACTCCTGCTACAACGTGCTGGGGCGTGTAAACAGAATTAAACTTCTGTTACAGCGAATGTTAAAACGTCTGCGCAGAATTATACTTCAATCGCAACGTCCTGGAGCGTGTAAGCAGAATTAAACTTCTGTTACACGATTGGAGATCAAGTGTCAGATTTTTTGGGAGTGTGGATTTTAATAGAATTAGACTTCTATATGAAGGATAGAGCAAAATTATACTTTTGCTCCTAGGATGGGATTCAGATTAGACTCTGAAATTATAATATGGTGCAAAATTGGATGTTGGATATAAGTAGAATTATACTTCTACAATAATAGAATTAAACTTCTATATGAAGGAATAAACAAAATTATACTTTTGTTCAAAGGATAGGAAACAGATTAGACTCTGGTGGAGGATGCTTTCAGATTAGACTCTGAAAACCGAATGGTGATTTTGCTGCGGCTCGCCGCCTTTTTATAGCCGCCGTGAATAGCTATGTCCCAGCTTCATAATATGTTGCCCTGGCAACGCTTGGTTCGATGGTCCAAATTTGATTGTGGAGACACCAGCTGTTTGACGTAATGTCATTAGATGACATTACAAAAATGTAAACATTTGGAGGGAAGTGGAATTTTATGTAAGTTTGAGCTATTTTTATTTATTCTATATATTATTAATGTACTTTCTATTTAATTTCAGCTCAAACTTATATTGGACGGCTGTAGGCAGGATTGGGATGGGATTTGGTGGAATAATTAGATAAGTATATTGTGTTATATTGATTGGGAACATGATGCTTTGTGTTTCCTTTTTTATATATTTTTAGGACAATCTAATTTCATCGAGGGATAACATTTGATGGCGGAATTTCGACGAGGGATTTATAAATATGTATGTGGACTGAACAGTCCGTATTGACCCTTTTATAACTTTTAGATTAGCTAGCGACCTTTTGTTTACACTTTGTAGAGCCTTTTGCCACCTATTTTTAAGGAATTTTGAAAAGAGCCAAAGAGCCAAAAAATAAAGAGCTTATATACATAAAAAAAAAATTATTATTATTATCACAGAGAGCGGACGCGTCAGGATTAGCTCCAAAAAAGTACAGCCGCAAAAAGGTGTAATAATAGTAAAAAACAGCAGTAAATACAGAGCAGTGAGTGAGTGTGTTTTTCAACGAGAAATTTTGTGAAAATTTAATTTAATTTAGAAAAGCAATAAAAAAGCATAAAAAATCTTGAAATTTGTAAATTCTGACATTTGGAACATTTATTTTAATTTAATTTTGGTCGTTGCCATGACAACGTGGCAGCAGTGAAAAAATTTTCTAGTAAAAATTAAATCTTGACTACTTCGATAAACAATTTCGACACAAATTGAAAAATAAATTTAAATTTAAAAAATTTACACTGCCGGGCTCACAATGAGCTCGAGCAGCAGTGATTCTGGGGGGCCAGATGATCCCCTTAAAGTAAAAGGAAAGAAGAAAAGGAGCACGAATACTTCTTCTTCTTCTTCCAAAAGCAACCTGAAAGGGCCCACTGAAAAGGTCGTTCAGGGCCCAAGTCAAGAGGCTATAAAGAAGAATGATGTGGCATCTTCTTCCAGCAACGTGAAGTCAGCCCATGAGGTAGCAAAATCTGGCCAAGTAGCTTTAATTGGCACCACCAAAGCAGCACTTGCTGCTCTTAAGATGCCGGATACAGTTCCCATAATTGCCGTTGCTATTACAGCAACGGAAGTAGAGCCGGAAATGGCTGCAACAGCAGGATCTTCAGTAGCATCAGCGTCAAGTCCGAAACTGGCAGATGTGGTAAAAGCAGTTTCAGTCTCCGCGCCCAAGCCATTCACTACCATAATGAGGCCACCGCTTTCATCAGCGAAGGTGACAATAGGAAGAAGTCAGCCACCAGCAGCACCACGATCCCCTGCGTTAGTATCAGGGATTTCGTATGCGCAGGTAAGTGGCAGTTCCCAGAATAGTTCCACCATTGAAATTATAGGAAAGGGCATCACTCCTCGTCCAGCCCCATTGGACGCAGGTAAGCCTCGGCCTAAGACCGGTGCGGGTCTACAGGCTTTTTTCGACGGGAGGTGGCAGGATGAGAGCTACGGTATGCAGCTCGAGCACATCAATAGATGTCCTCAGAGCGCATACCTGAAAGCGATCTTCCAGGTCATCTCTCGTGAGCAGCTATTTTCCATGGGGATAATAGCTGGGGGAATGGTTGAGGTGTACACCACGACCCTCGAGAGTGCTACCAAGCTTATGCTTGAAGGCATCGAGGTGGATGGTAGACACCTTGTGCCGTTCCCACTCAGGGAAAAGCCCACAAGGGTCATGTTTTCACGGGTCCCTATGCGAGCTTGCCATGAAGACCTCCTAAATTTCTTGGGAAGATTTTTGAAGGTTCATGGCAACGTTCGTGCTATTCCCTTAAAAATTGTGGACGAGGGTCTCGGGCGGGGTGTCTTCGGTACCAGCCGGGAGGCGTCCATCACCGTGAATAAGGGGTGTACGCTTCCAAAGGGCTTTTACCTGAGCTTATCCGGCTCGAGGCACTGGATAGACGTTGGCACCGAAGCGAAATGCCATGCTTGCCATTTGGTAGGGCATTTTATTGCTGACTGCCCCAGGAGAACCGGGAAGAAGGCTGAACCGAGGGTTCCCTCGAAGGAAGCCACTACTACAGTAGTGGATCTGGAGAAGGAGCCTTCGGCCGGCACTCAACCTGCTATTTTGGAGCAGCGAGTAACTAAGGTGCCTGAAGTTGTCCTAGAGGCAAAAATACTTATGGCTGTAAACGGCGCCACGTCGGCACGTGAAAACACGGCTACTTCCGACGAGGAGTCGAATAGCCAAGTAGTAAAAAAAAGAGGACGAGGAAGAAGAAAGTTGACCGGGTGATGCTGCCTCCTCCAGAGCCAGCAAAGCCAGTCGCTCCAAAACGGCCCCACTCGGAGGAGGACGATAGTGGTGCCCGCGGTTCGAAGGTTGTTGTGAGGGAGGCGGAAGCATCTCTCGAACAGCTTTCGGACTGCGAAATGACCTGTTTTAATGAGACTCGTCTCTCGAGCTTCAGTGGCTACGAGTCGTGTGGTAGCACCATTTCGACTGGTAGCCAATTTGAGGTCTCGAAGGGGATGGAAAACATTCCTAGGGAGAAGATCTCTGAAATTCTTACCCAGCTCCAGTACAAGAAGAACTCAGATAAAATCTGGAGCATTCTTGTAAAGGAGCTGGAGAGGCCAGAGTTGTTACTTCCTCAGCTTCGAATCCTACAACAGGAGTCCAAGAAGAGGAGGAAGTACAACCATGTAGCTCGGTTAGATCGTCTCCATAGGAAGGTGGAGGAGTTGCTTCAGGAGCATCGCTTGGCCGATTCTCCTCGTCAATAGACGTCGCACATTCATCGTTTGAGCTTTTCATCTCTTTGAATGTGCAAGATAGGCTCTCTTAACACCGGGGGTTTAAGTGCTCATACAAGATTACACAGCACTATCGAACATGTCAAAATGTTCGATATAGACATTACATTTCTACAGGAGACGAATTTCACACAAGACACATATACACAACTTGAGCGCTATGCTTATTTACACTCTGGCTATGCAATGTTTGCCACACCTGCGCCTCGCCGAGGCTCAGGGGTGGCAATCATTGTATCCAACAAATTTACACTATCGTCTCCTGCCTATACAGATATCTTCCCAGGCTTCGCTTCTTCCTTGTATTTTGTCGTTCAAGACAAACATATCAAGGTAGTAAACGTGTACCTTCCTCATGACCAGGACATTACAAGACAAGCTCTTGATAGTGTTCAGTCCTGTCTGGTGAATTTTAGCGGCGAAACTGTCCTCGGAGGTGATTTCAACTGCACTCTGAATCCCTCAATGGATCGGCACTCTTGAGTTGAGTTCAACTCTGTCAATGCTACTCGATTGAGGAATTTTGTCGGTGTTTTCAGGCTCGTGGATATCTATCGTTGGATGCATCCTACGACTAGATCATACACGAGGGTCTTGCGAAATATCCATGGAAGTCTCGCAGGCTCCAGAATTGATAGACTTTACGTCTCACCTGGAATACTAGAGCATTTCGTTGGTGTCACTCATGAAGTGTGTTCCGTTAGTGATCATCTTCTTGTAGTGGCGACCAGCACTCTAGTTGAAAGACGAACTGCATACTGGATATTCAACAACTATTTGTTGAATTCCGAGCAGTTCATCAATGAGTTCATTGATTTCTGGCACGATTGGCAAGAGAGGAAAGCTGACTTTCCTTTTCTTAGTCAATGGTGGGATGTTGGAAAGCTCCAGATTCGGTCTTTTATCGAGACGAGTTTCAATCGAAGTGGCTATCAAGCTTCTAGCTTGTCGGCCGAGGTCTCTCGGGTGGCAGCTCTTCTCCCAACTCAGCCGGGGTTGATTCTTTATTTCAATGGAATAAAGGAACGCTTGGCGACACAGACTTACAAGCACAGCTTGGAGTTTGTGCTGCGCGGCGAATCGCGCTGGCTGAGAGAAGGCGATTCTCCAACTGAGTACTTCTTTCAGGCGACTAGACGTCGTACTGCTTCTTGTGAGGTTGAATCGATAATTGATGAATCTGGACAAGTCCTCAACGGACAACAGCTATCAGAATATATTCGAGACTATTACAGTAGTCTCTACTCTGAATCGACGTCGACAACATCCTTGACCACTCATGAATTCCTTGAGAATATTCCCACTTTCTCTGAAGACAGTAAGGAGCTCCTGGATACAGTAATCACATTTGAGGATATGATTGCTGCGACAAAGGATCTAAGGCGACACACTTCACCTGGTTATGACGGCTTGACTCCAGAATTCTTCATACGTTTCAGGGATTTATTAATTCCTGACCTTTTGGAAGTCTTCAATTCGGCGGTTGAGACGCATTCAGACTTTCCTTCTAGTTGGAGGCGATCTGTTATGCGCTTGATTCCAAAGAAGCGAGATTTGCAGAGGATGGGGAACTGGAGGCCAGTAACCCTATGCAATGTAGACTACAAAATCGTCTGCAAAGTATTAGGGGCGATACTCCGCTCAGTGATTGCTTCGGTAATACACCCGGAACAGTCCTATTGTGTACCTGGTCGTAGTATCTACGACAACATCGCGGTAGCCAAGCATTTGTTTGCCTACCATGAGCAGACAGGTACACAAATGGCCATGATTTCACTTGACCAGCAAAAGGCTTTTGATAGTGTCTCGCACGAGTATCTCTTGACTGCTCTCGAGGCATTTGGGTTTCCGCCCAGGTGGCTCGATATCGTCGGGAAACTGTATAGAGATTCAGCGATTTTGATTAAGCATCAAGGACAAGCTCCTATCTCGTTTCATCGAGGTATCAGACAGGGCTGTCCATTGTCAGGTATGCTTTATGATCTTTCTTTGGAGCCGCTACTGGTGAGTCTTCGTCGAATGCTCGGACGGTATGCGGTTCATCTGCCATATACCAATGTGAGGCCACTTATGTTGGCGTATGCGGATGATCTGTCTATTTTCGTGACAAGAGATGAAGCTTTTCCGGTCGCTCGTGCTGTTTTCGAACAGTTCGAACGTATAGCGGGCGCTAAAATCAACATTAGTAAGAGTCAACGCATGTGGTGTAGAAGGTGGAGAGATCGTACAAATACTCCACTGAACATCCGATGGACTAATACTTGCCTGAAGTATTTAGGTGTGTATATCGGACGCGAGAGTAAATCAAATAATAGCCGCATCGCTCTTGAGAAACTCTCTAGAGCTGTAAACTCATGGCGTAGTCGACTGTTTCCATTATCCTTAATGGGTAGGTCAGTCGTGATAAACTATTTGATTACCTCGTCCATCGTTCATCTGCTAAAGTCTGAGACGTTTGATGAAGGCTTCGTAAGTCTTCTTCAAGCAAAAGCGATAGACGCCTTTTGGTGCGGAAGACGATGGGTTGCTGAAAGCACGCTCTGTCTGCCAGTCAAGATAGGTGGATTAGGTCTCACTAACTTGGTTGTGAAATCAAGGTGTCTCCAAGTGCGTGCATTCCAACGAGTGTTCTGCCTGAATTAATAGATTCAGTGTTCAGTAATGCTCGGGGTTGTGAAGCTGACACGCATACACTGACAGTTCTCGGAGATATTATTGATATCTCTGGAAACTGTCGAATAAACACTAACACTGCACAACTACACGACCTGGCTGCTTCTGCGCGGGAGAGATTTCGCCAACTTGGGACCAGTGACCCTGGCACTAAGTTGGCAGATGCTTTCGTTCTGAACAGACCACCACACACACCTTTCAGCACACTTACAACACGTGTGCTCCGTGACGTGCTTATGTCAATAAGACCCCCGGAGTATACAGGATACAACAGATGGCGAACACACCTCGGGGTGAATATGGGCGTGATGGGAGGGATAACTTGCAGAGTAGTCTACAGTTATCCTTCTAGTTACAAAGATGCTGATGTAGCATTCAAATTGCTGCATCACAGTCTTATGCATCCTAATCAGTTGTCTCATATCGACCGACGAGTTCAGAGGATTTGCACAGTTTGTGGTGGTGAAGGCACCCTGTTTCACAGGTTCTTCACTTGTCCGGCTTTGCAGGGTCTAATGGATCTCGTGCGCGGTATGTGTCAGTTGATCCACCCGAATTTCGGCATTACTAGGACATCGTTTCTATGGGGACCAAGGGTCTGTAGTCGAGTGAATTGTTTGATTAGCTTTGTGCTGACACTGGCCAAATCTACAATTCACCTGTACTACTTGAGAGTCGAAGATGGGAATCAGAACACTGAACCACAACACCACGCACACGCACTTAAGCGCCACTTCGTTGACAGGTTGAAGAGACGTTTACGTCTTGAATATCTGGCAACGAACGCAGACACATTCAACTGCACATGGCAACCACTATCGTCGGTGCAGGACGGAGTTCTTGTCTTTCACTGGTGATAGCAGGCCACAGCATTTGCAACACTAGTCCACGGGGCTTCTCCTCGCTTAGGAATCGTTGCAAGTGCTGTGGGAAGGACAAGCACTCTGTTAGAGATGCTAAGCTGGAGGGATGATGAGGGCAGTTTGTAGATGTCTATGGTACTACAGGCTGCCCTCGCGGGACTCTATAACGGTATCGCGTAAATTTTTCGTTCGTTCGGTGATTTATTTTTAATTCGGTTTCGGTTTCGGTTCTAAATTGCAAAATTTTTTGTTGAAATTCGCTCGTTTAGGGACATTTTTATTAGTTTATTTTGAAAATTTGGAACTTCTTGGAACTGCCGCTTACCCAATTGTCAAAATTGGGACTGGTTCTAAATTTTTGGTTAAACTTTAGATCTTTTTCAAAATTCTTGTCTCCGTTTTTTGTCTCTTTTGAGAATTTTGTCTTGTTTGTTTTCCTTTTTGTGTGTCATTTTTGTTATCTTAATTGTTTTAATTGTCCCTTTGGACTTTTTATAAGTTAGTTTAGCTAGTATCTTTTTTACAATTTTGTGCCTTTTGCCAATTAGTTTTAAGAAATTTTTAAACGAGCCAATGAGACACTCAATAAAGAGCATATACAAATAAAAAAAAATTATTATTATTAGCCGGTACTACCAGCATGCTCCGGTACTACGGTTTCCTTAAATAGATATGTGGTGCGCCTAAATGTAGGCTTTTGGTTTTGAACTAATATTAGTAATAATTAAAGTTGACGCTAGGAAATTTTTGTTCATGTCAATGGATTCTAGATGTTTGGGGTGGAGGTATTAGGTGGGGGGACGAAATTTTCATCGGAAATCCTCTACGCGCCATTTCTTGAGTAAGGTACCCTAGCGGTCTAAGCCGGAACTACCAGCATGCCTTGGTTCTGCTGTTTTCTTTTATTAGCGGGGAAGTGCTAGATATCAGCATGGCGTCATTTTGGTTTTGGGGAAATGGCATAGAATTTCGATATTTCTTGAGTAAGGTTACCTAGCGGCATTAGCCGGAACTAATAGCATGCCTCGGTTTTGCTGTTTTCTTTTCTTAGCGGAGAAGTTTTTCGAGTCCAAACACCATTTCTTGAGCAAGGTCCCCTGGTGGCATTTGCTGGTACTACCTACGTTGTTCATCTCCGGTTCGGGGATACGATATCACTTACAGCACTCACCAGCATAGGGAAATAGCATAGGATTTCGATATTTCTCGAGTAAGGTTACCTAGCGGCATTAGCCGGAACTACTAGCATGCCTTGGTGAAAAGGTTTAGGTTTTATGAAAAATTGTTTACTAATTCGTTCCGAAAAAAGCTGGAAAAGTCCATCTATAAAATCTTGTAAATATTTCTATTAAAATAATTCACCTCAATGTTTTTAAATGTACTTTACTAGCAAAAAATTAAAGCTGTTATCAGAGCTGTTTTAAATCTGTTAATCTGTTATCAGAGCTGTTTTGAAAGCTGTTAAGCTGTTATCAGAGCTGTTTAAAAGCTGTTATCCGCGCTGTTTAAAAGCTGTTCAGCTGTTATCAGAGCTGTTTTAAAAGCTGTTAAACTGTTATCAGAGCTGTTTGAAAAGCTGTTAAGCTGTTATCAGAGCTGTTTGAAGAGCTGTTTTAAAAGCTGTTAAGCTGTTATCAGAGCTGTTTTAAAAGCTGTTAAACTGTTATCAGAGCTGTTTAAAGGCTGCTAAGCTGTTATCAGAGCTGTTTTAAAAGCTGTTAAGCTGTTATCAGAGCTGTTTGAAAAGCTGTTAAGCTGTTATCAGAGCTGTTTGAAAAGCTGTTAAGCTGTTATCAGAGCTGTTTTAAAAGCTGTTAAGCTGTTACCAGAGCTGTTTGAAAGCTGTTAAGCTGTTATCAGAGCTGTTTTAAAAGCTGTTAAGCTGTTATCAGAGCTGTTTGAAAAGCTGTTAAGCTGTTATCAGAGCTGTTTGAAAAGCTGTTAAGCTGTTATCAGAGCTGTTTAAAAGCTGTTAAGCTGTTATCAGAGCTGTTTTAAAAGCTGTTAAGCTGTTATCAGAGCTGTTTGAAAAGCTGTTAAGCTGTTATCAGAGCTGTTTGAAAAGCTGTTAAGCTGTTATCAGAGCTGTTTGAAAAGCTGTTTATCTATTATCAGTTGAATAAAAAGTAGGCGATATATAAAATATCATTTATTTAAAATTAAAAAGTATTAACATATAACTCATAGTGTATCATTCTATTTCACATCTTATAATCCTATGGGACCGAGCTGTAATCTCGATGTTAGATGTAATCAAAATTTCCTCTGTCTGTCGTAGAAATCAACATCTGCCTACAGCGCAAGCTTCCATGATCCTTTATGAGCTCTCCAAGTAAACAAAATGAGAATTTCTAGTGCTAAGTTAAATCGCACTTCTTAAGGCACAAACCCCATCACATATCGGCTAGAAGATTATCAAGGAAATCCAATCACAGGAGGCTTTTATGAATTGGAGCTGCTGAAAGTTAAACACCCAAACCTATATCTCATAGAGAAAATCTTAAAGAAGAGTGGAGATAAAGCTTACGTTAAATGGCTCGGATTTTCATCAAAACACAATTCTTGGATTAATAACAAAGATGTTTTATAATGAAAAATGAATGAAATTTTGAAAAACAACTATAACTATAATACAATTCTAATACTTTTTTTATTTTAAAATTATACATGTTCAAAACAAATTACTTGAATAAATGAAACTAAAACTATAATACATTTATTATTTACACTTGACTTAGATTCTTTCTGTGGCTGCTACCTGTTGATCTGATGAAATAGAGTTATGTCCCCATGGTAGAGTATCCGTCGCTCCGCTCATAATATGACGCTTATTATCATAGGGACTCAATGCAATCTTTTTTGACTGATAGTGTATACGTTATGGTGATGAGATCATATGGAGCTCTGATTGGCAGTTAATATTCGCTCGTTATTCAAGCATTCGACGTAGTCTTCGAAATTGATAAGCTTCTGCACTACATTAGCCTCTACTCCTTTCGCTTTTTTTACAGTTTTACCAGCGTTTATACGCAGACTGCACATTTTCGAGCGCAAGCCTACAAATTCGCTCATGATTTTCCCATTCAGCTCATCCTTCATTAGCCCAGGAATCTTTTTATTCATAAGCGGTAAATTGAATTCATTATCTTCTGGGTAATCACTTGTATCAAATTTGTTTATATTTTCGGCCATGAACTCATATGCGTTTCTCTCTTCAAGTTCATATATTAGAGTATCTGTATCAGTATACATGACTTTACATTTATCTCCATACTCACGCTGCATAAAACTGTAGTGAAAATCGTAGAGGCATATTTTCGATATTTCCATAACTGCCATTCCTATATAGAGCGGCTTATTGAATAATATTTTGAGTCGCCTTAATTCCACAGCAACTAAATTCTCATCAAATATCGTTGCACTGTGGAAGTTGGGTGCCGCAATCCGAGCTTTTGCACCATAGCGACCTTCCCACTTCATGCAAAGCTTGATATCGCTATACTTGCGTACATTTTCCATGGTCTTACCAAAAGCTGCATTATTCATCTTCTTATAGCTGTCCTTCTCATGATCGCTTGTAGCCTGCATCCGTTTGGTGGTATTTAAGTCAATATATGGCTTAAGCCAATCTGATTGGTCGAATTGAAGTACCCGGTGCACTTTTTTCAGGATGAGTCCATGTGATAAGCATTGCTTCAAATTTTGGTAGTGTATAACATATTTAGTTTTTGGATGTAATGTTGTCAGAAGCTTTTCTAATTTTGCTCCAGGTGGTGCTTCATGCTCAGAGCAAAACGGTAAGTCCTTATGCTTATCATGCAGATGTTGAGGATAATCCAAGTCGACTTCGAATATGTATCCAGTTGGAGAATCATCAGGAATTTCGGAAACTTCAATATTGGGAACATCAACCCATTTAAATCCTCCGGTTGGTAAATGCTGTGACATGGCCCATCCACAAAGGTTATTGACATCATAATACATCAAGTATTTCTCTTTATCCTCAGGCTTAAAATCATCCATATATTTGTTATTGGCTTTACTATATCTGTTCGAACATTGACTTATACCACCTCGAATGCCTCTATCTATGAATAGCAGTATATCTACGTCGGTTATCAGCTCTAATTTCACATTAGTGTATTTTAGCATAGCATCTCATGTTAGGCCTGGCATGGTGTAATAATGTGCTGGATCTAAATTGTATGTCTTCGTGCACACTTCTCGAAAGTTCTCAAACACATCGGCCAATAGGAGAACATCAGTCTTAAGGTATAGATCTGAATATTCACCAAGTGTTTGTATTTCAAATTTTTGCCAGACCTCTTCAGCATGATTGTAGTCCTCAGGAGATATAGCACTGTCAGTCAGTTTATTGTAGAACGCTTCTTGTGTTGGCAAGTTCCGGAAATCCAATTTATCCCAGTCATCAATAAAGTCATATGGGAAGACACCTTTGCGTGTAAGAAGGTTTATAGTGTCATCATCCAATCCCTGCCATACTGATCTTGTAATGTTTAATTTATCCATCGGCAGCAATGATGATAGCTTATCTAAAGATTCAGCCATAAAACGGAAGGAATCGATGAATCTGAATTTTATGTAGCTGCCGTCCATGTGCTTGGTGAACGAGATATATCTTTCCTTGTTTATTGGCAAGAGATCAACATTTCCTGGGAAAGATGTAGCTATATCCTTAATAATGAAGTGAGCATCATATCCAGATAAATTATGAAAAATGACTGGAACTATGGAGCAATCTTGGTACATCAGATTGCATGCATTGTGCGCTGGCCCTCGGTATTTTCCTGTTAAAAGAATTTATGAAAAGTAATGAATTGAATTATGCTTCTCAGTATCTACCTGTTAAGTGGCAATGGTCCCGGACTCGTTCCTCATCGGCTGCAAACATTTTTTCACATATATGGCAGCAAGTATTTTCCATATGCGATCGCCGTTCCTCTTTAGTCAGGGGTTGCATTTTTCTGATGTTCAGCTTCTCCTGTACAGCTATGGATGCAATCTTTTGCAATTCTAATGCAAACCATTTTTGACAGTCTTTGCCTCTATATGCTCTGTAATATGAGAGCTTAGCATCATGTTTGCAGTGGAAATAGAATCCTATGCTATGAACTTCATGTTCCTGGATTCGCTGTATATTTTGATGGTTTCCCTGAATCGGCTTCAATATTGACTCAAGATCTGCATACACACAAAACGGGACTGGATTCTTATGGTTATAATTCTTATATTCCAACCATTTCTTTTCCTCTGAGGGAAACATAATCCTACACTCGTTTTGTTTCTCGCATTCGGGAGTGTGTGATGTTAATTTTTCTTCAGAGTAAAAGTAGAGCAAACATCTGTCACATATATACACTCTAGACTTATGTTGTGAAGTTTGTTTCGATACAAGGCGCGAAAGATCTTTAATCCAGCAGAAATGATATCTGCTGGCATCATCATCATCATCATCATCGTCATCATCATCCATATGATCATCATCTTCATCATCATCCTGGTCATAGTCATCTTGCAGCAATAATAGATTTACATGTCGGTCCAACCTCTGTTTCGTAAGTCTAACTGGAACTGTGGTGAAGAAACGCTCTCTCTCTAGGATGAACACGTTTATTGATAAATCGTTCTGGCCTTCAAATTGCGTTATTTGCTTAAGCGTCATGGGAAATGTTATTCCAGTTAAAATTAGCACAGTAGAATAATGTGGATATGATGAGATCCTATTGATGTTAATATTTGCAGGATATGGCGCTGATGTCATTGCCCACGCGAAGCATGCTTCATCATTATTTTGTACATTGATGCAAGCTTTCTTTGATGCAATCTCCTTTGGCAGAGGTATATAAAATGATCCCCGAATCGGCTCAAACTTGTTGATATGCACCGCTAAATGTATTATAGAATGCAGAGCCCAACTACTGTCTTTCTCTTGAAACTCTTCCAGTTGAGTAAGTATTGGGTCGTATATATTTAATTTATACCACTCATTCAAATTATCCTCCACACTGATTGGGACAGTTCTTGCTTGGAAGTACTTAATGTCTTTAATAACTTCATTATCACTAGTTTCTTTAATAAACTCACCGCAAAACATTTTAGCAACTTTAATATGATATTGTTGTTTTAATGTATTCTTAATGCGGCGAGCAAGTAATTTGGAAGCATCTTGCATCAAAAGCTTAGGATCTAGGTGCCTTATATTCACGATAACACCTGCCCTAATTCTACCTACGAATGCTGTTTTTATTTCTTCCCACTTAACAAAATCACTTCTTATTACTCGTTGATTAATTCCTCCACCTCGATGGGGAGCTTTGATTAACACTCTCAACGATTTAATTTGAGCAATACAGCTGTGCAAATGTTGTTTTCTAGCATTCTTATTACACTTCCGAAATACTGCTTGATATGTACGAATGTTTCTGTTGCACTCTTTAATAATATTGTTTTTATTGACAAAATTTGCATCACTTAAACATTTCAAAACATCTTCTCGCAATTTATTAATTAATGAAAAACTTTCATTTATTACTCTGATAGACATTTTTAATTTTTTTTTATTCAACACTAAATTTGTTTACAACAGGATGTTCACGAATTCCAACGAAACGTTTCGATCAGTAAAATTCTTGGAATTGGGTTGCTTACAGGAAGTGTGGTATCAAATTACATAAATCATTCAGCGTAATGTGCTGATATTGCAAATTTGCTTTAAACAGGATTAAACTTGTTTTGGAATCATGACTATAAATTGAGGAGCTGAATCAGATTTGCAATCAGTTTTATTTTGGAATTCAAGGAAGCAACAACGACTTAGAGTAAAACAATGGCTGGCGCAATGGAAGAACTAAGGAAGCTGGAGCAATACTCACCAACCCTGAAGACATCCCAAATGGAGCTGGGCCAGAAATATAAGGTTGTTGCAGCAAGGCGATGCAAAACTGCATTTGGAGATCGTGTGGTTCTCGATTTGGGAAACTACCACCTTTTTCTTCCTTCGAGGTACAGCAGAATTTCAGAGGACTCTTTGAATGAAATAAACATCAAGGGAGACTTCTACGTAATCAATAAAGGAGTAATCGGACGTTCATACAAAATTGAATTTGTTCAGCATGACGAAAATTTGTACCCAATTAATTATTATAATCGTTAAATTAAAAAAAATCAATAATGTGAAACTAGTTTTTTATTATTAATATTTCTAAATTATTAGTGATAATGAAAGTTACGTTTAGTACTAGTGCTCTACAAGTTTATATAATTGAATATGAGCCCAGAAAAGGACCTTGGGAGACATATGCTCTGGATCGCTTTCGTTTCCAAGATAGAATTCATAGAACTTCACTTATATTGCTACCAATTTTGAATACAGAACATTGGGAAAAAAATTTATAACTTAAGATTTAGAAATAAATAATTAATTTGATGTGAATAAATAAATATTGAAATTTAATTTGGTTTGACAACATTATTTTCAGGTAAAGGAATTGTATCAATACACCTCACAGCAACCATATTTTTACCTTAAACTTGAAGTTTTCTATTAAATATTTACAGCAAGTGTTGATATTACTTAAATTTGTTTATTTTTATGAGAATTACGCATCACAACACATTACTAATTGCCAATTAGCTAATTACCAACCAAGCTGATAATTGCCAATTAGTAATTGTATAATTGCCAATTAGCTAATTGTTTGAACAAATGTCGCTAATATCTCGAAAACCAAAGCCCGTAGAGGATTTCTGATGAAAACTTCGTTCCCCCTCCCACCCCACACCGCCAAGCATCCATTTCCATGAGCAAAAATAACTTGAAATATTACTACGCTAATATCTCGAAAACCAGAGCTCGTAGAGGATTTCTGATGAAAATTTCATTACACCCCCCCCCCCCCCCCACCCTCCGTATCTTTATTACCCCCCCCCCCCCCCCCCCAACATACCACCCCTCTAGAATCCATTGGCATGAACAAAAATTTCCTACTATTAACTTTAATTATTAGTTCAAAACCAAAAGCCTACATTTAGGCGCTCAAGAAAAATCAATTATTACTAATATTAATTCAAAACCAGGCGCAATACTTGAAAACAACAAAAGCCTATATTTAGGCCACCACACATCCAAAAAATTGAATCAAAAAACTTCCCAAAACCGTAGCATGCTGTCACGTGTGGGCAAAAGTGAAGCAAAAAACTTCCCAAAACCGTAGAATGCTGCCACGTGTGGGCCAAAAGTGGAGCAAAAAACTTCACATATCCAAGAGAATCGTACCACACATCCAAGAAAGCCGTAGTACCGCCCCACTAAAACCTTCTAGAATCTATTGGCATGAACAAAACTATCCTAGGTAGCTTGAATTATTATTAATATTAACTGTAAAAGAAAAGGTAAAATCGCTAATATCTCGAAAACCAGAGCCCGTAGAGGATTTCTGATGAAAATTTCGTCCCCCCTAATACCAACACCCCAACCATCTACAATCCATTGGCATGAACAAAAATTTCCTAGCGTCAACTTTAATTATTACTAATATTAGTTCAAAACCAAAAGCCTACATTTAGGCGCACCACATATCTATTTAAGGAAACCGTAGTACGGGAGCATGCTGGTAGTACCTGCTAATGCCGCTAGGGCGCAGTCAAGACCAAATCACACATCCCGGTATTACCGATTAATCCCGCTAGGGCGCAGTCGAGACTCAATGAAACCAAAAGCCTACATTTAGGCGCAACACATAGTGCATCCAAGGTGCAATGGTGTATCAAAGACACAAACCAATACAACCAAGACACTAACCTACATTTAGCACGGGCTCCAACCACCTAGCGACGGTGGCGCCATCTGTGGCGAAATCCTGGAGGCTTTAAAAAGTGATCCAGAGCCCGCATAGCTTATCTACTGCGCGGGAGCATTTTATGAGAGTAAAACGTGAAAAGTCCGCCCCTTCTCATTTATTTACGAAAATGAAACATTTTCCATTCTGTTTCGGTGCATGCAACTTGCGCATTCACATTTTTTATCTTTATTCATAAAATTTTTAAAGAGAGTTTGATTTTTTTTCGATTTTTTTTCTTTCTTTCTTCCTTTTCATGCCGTGTGCATTTTAAATGTAAAACAGTCGGATATCTCACCAGCTTCTTAACTTATTATTAGGTAAACTTTGCTAATATTAAGTTTACTTTTCTTATGTTTACATTCGTTTTGCTCTGAAGAGAGTAAGTGGGAGAAACTCATGCTAGATTCTCCGATATTTTCAGGAAAAATGAGAATTTCATTTGAGAAAAATCTCATAATATCACCTTTCAGCACCTTGGCCAAAGCGAGATTTAGTGTGGCCTGATGTACATTATTATGAATAGTTTGAAAGTATTTAATAAGATTTTGTCGTTCAGGTAATCTTACTTTCTCTCGATTTTCCTTTTTAACTCGTTGTCTCCACTGACATGTATAACATAGACTGCTTGATATTCTATTTCAAATGGGTCCACTTTTGTTGGCAGGGGTTTGAAAACTATCTCAATTTCAAGTTTCATTTTCGCCTTAACAGTCATGTTACAAGCTCAACAAATTCCAAATATATTCAAAATTATAATTTTTATTGGAAGTTTATCTCCTATAAAATTAAATATTCCTTAAACTCGATTTTTAAGGAAATCAAATTAAGCAATTTTTGTCTGCCTATCCCTAAAAGTAGCTGTACTATGGTGGATTTCGTATAGAACTTATTATTTCAAGTTCAGTGGAATCCAGTCATTAAACCAAAATGAGACAATTATAGAAAAGTGATCCCATGATAATACACGCGATTTCAGTGGGGTGAGCGGTCCACGTTATACATGTCAGTGGTTGTCTCAGTTACACTACAATAGTTCTTTTAGTCCATTAATGAAAAGACGAAAGTGTATGACATTATTTGTTTCATTCTAAAAAACACGAAAAATTTCCAATTTTGTTTGACTGTGTCCTATCTTCTTAAATAATGTTATCTTTGGTCTTGACATAGGGTGTGTACTAAGTGAATAAAAATGATAAGTATTCTGTGTTAATTAAATATGTATCTGAGCAGTGGCGAGCCGTGTCTATCTAAGGGGTGTTCAGGATCGACCAATATTGAGAAATTAAAAATAACATCAAATTGTAGTATATCCGTATTTTCAAAAGGCAACGAGATATGCCTTAGTCGGATCCCTGAAGAGAGAAGAATTTTAAATTCAATAAATAGTAATATATGAAAAAGCAGGGGAGTAGCTTATGTTACTGGTCAAAAACGAATATTGAAACTTTTGTGAACATTACTTTAATGATAACTCATTTATAAATGAATTTCACGAGCCTACTTTTCTTACAAAAGTCCTGTGAGACTTCGTCGTACAGTTTTCCTTTTGTTTTAATTATTTGGGGATATGTTTTTCAAATGAAATATGGCCTAAGCATGACAGTCTTCCTTGTCCCATAGAGTTCCTCAAATATATTATTATTCACTTTTATGCTGAAAACGATCTTTCGCACTGGCTGTGCCAACAGGAATTCTTAATGCTAAGAAAGCAAGCTTATAGACTTAATTAAAAATTGCTCATTTCGCGTAATATGTCTTAAAATATTATTGACCGACAAATTTCTGAAACCATTAAAATTATGGACCACAATTCAGAGAACTGCACATACGACCTCTTAATAGAATTAAATGCATTGGATGTTAAACTTAGTGATTAACTTGTAAACTTTTTGCAATTAAGAAATTTAAAAAATATAATCTTCTTCATACTTTCAAATCTAATACTCATTTGGGTAAAAATGGTGTCATGTTCAAATTCTGGAACTTGACCACCAACGTTGTTGGAGAAAGTTGTGGAAAATTTATTCTAACATGTTTGTTCCAGCATCAGCAGTACTTAAATAATGTTTTTCAATTTGTTATTTTATTATAGTTCTTGAATTCTGTCTGGTACTGTATCTCAATGCAAGAACAAGTGCAAATCATTTTGAATAAATCATTGTTGTGAAAAGTGGAAGTGCCTTTCAATTAATACCAAGCTGATAAATAAATGGAATTAGCAGCCCATAAAAGTGCAGCAAGTCGATATCCTTGAGAATATCAAAGAGAACAAATATTCCACTCATAGTAATCATTATATTGGTCAACGTGCGGACCTGGTCCTTCATCTCATCGTATCATCTGGTCCTGTAGAGTCAGATCACAAGACGAACCAAAGAATTTTAAGGGAAGTAGACATACTTATTTCTTTACATTGCATTGCTCTTAAAATTTGAAAATTCCCGAAAACCTAATCAAAAATCAAGCTTCATGCGCCCTAGTGAGCACTGAATTTTAGAAATCAAGCGCAGCTTAGTTTCTGCAAATAAATCAACGAAATTTTGCCGAATATTCATATCATTTACATCTTGGCTGGATATAAACGGCGCATTATAATTAACATTTGAAATTATTCGTAAAATTTATTCCAAAATTAATGACCACGTAATGTTGTGATTATGAACATAAAAATTTCAAGAAATAAAAAAAATGTGTTAATCAGTGAATATCTGGTCATCAACCTTTTCATTAACTGGTTGGGAGAAGAAAACGATAATTGCATTTTATCACATCATATAAAGAGCTGATTATATGTACACGTGCATTTTTAGTCTAATTCGTGATCCGATTTTTATAATTATTCGGTTATTTGCTTACTATAGATGCCATGGTTAGAATTGTGATGAAAACCGGAAGACATGTAAAACGAACCAATTTTAGAAATTAATGAACTTTGAATAAATATACATTACACATCCATACATATGTAGTGTTTTGTTGTATATATTGTGGCTTAGATATAAACAACATTTATCCTTCTTAAGTTAACAGTTATTACGTAATCAACAATAAAAATGAACTAAAAAAAAATCTAAGCTGAGAGACAGCTGTGCATTATATTCTTATTTATCATTTGTTCAAGGAAATAAAAACCAAGATTTGTTTGCCATTAACTTTGAATTAAATACTTGAATTTAGATATTTTATTGTGAAGTGTTTATGTATATACTCTATCCCTTACATACAATAACAATTTCCTAAACATACAGACAGTTTGACTCTGTTGAATTTAAAGCATTAATACATCTAGTTGGAATAGTAAGTCAATAAGGTTGTTAACCTACAATTGTATTCATTCATAATGACTAAAGGGGCCGAATTGATTTAAAGAAGAGGTCATGTAAAGGGCACAATCACACGCATGAAAACGTTCACAGAAAGCTTGAATCAAAATACAACTCTCGAAGACATTGTAATCAGTTTGGAAAAATTGATGAAGTGTGGGCTGAGTTCCAAGCGATAGAGGATTGCTTACTTTTGATTGATAATCAGGCGTCGGAAATGGAGGAATACGAGGAGAAATATTTTGATATCAAGGCTTCGCTAATACGGGCTATGAAGTCGCGCACTCCTACCGCGAATAATAATAACAACATGAACCAGTCCATTTCAGATCAACTGAGCTCGACCATGAATCAGTTTTTCACACAAAAGCAGACGGTTCTTCAATCTTTTGATCATAGCAATTCCCAAGGAAATATAGCTCGTTTACCTAAATTAAACATACCAGTCTTTTCCGATTATAGAGAACGGATCTCCTTTCAGGATCCCTTGAAGGCTTCGATACATTCTAATACTTTCCTTACAGAAGCACAAAAAGTTCAATATTTAAAAGGTCTGCTACAAGGGAATGCAGCAAGTGACAACAATTACGATGAAGTCTGGGAATATCCGGAAAACCGAAGATCCTTTGCGGCAGAAAAATCAATGTGATTCAAATATTTGGGGCAGGGCATTCTGTGCGAACATTTCGTTCTAAGATGCGATGCGACCGATGCAATGGAAATCATCATCCTCTATTACATTCCACTACTTCAAATCATCAAAAGTTAGCATCACATATCCTGCAATCGAACATAACAAATGAAGCTTCTTCTTCTGATCAGGCTATACCCGAAAGTGGTAACTCAATGCCTCCAGACAATATTAGCAATTCACAAGAAGACTTACTTTGGGCTCCTTTAATACATACATTAAAAATCAATCCAAGAGAAATGCGGAAATTGTGACAGATAAAACTAAAACCTTCCAAATTTGTTTACTTCCTACATTACTGATTATCAAGGAAACCTGCAGCTGTGTCGAATGCTTTTGGACTCAAGGTCTTAAGTGTCCTTCATCTCAGAATCATGCATCCAGAGATTGCAATTGAAGAGGGAAAATGCCAGATTGACTATATCCGGGCTACACACCTTGTGTAGGAACAACAAGAGGAAAAACGTCACTACAACAACACACAACGTCTCGGTGGAACGAAGCTTACATTGAGGTTAAGGCTTTTGTGATGGATCAACTAACTGATTTGATTCCCCTAAGAGCTCATGATACTCCCGATATGAAACAATTCAATGATATTCACCTCGCAGATCCTGGTTTTCACCAGCCATCTCAAATAGATGTAATAATAGGAGCAGATAATTTTTTTGAAGTTCTACTGGATGGGAAAAAATATAACAACTTTGGTAAAGCAATTGCTCAAAAAACCATATTTGGATATTTGTAGTGATTTATTTACAAAATAAAACCCCAAAAAATTGTGAAAAAAGTGTGTAAAATAAAATTTCAGTGACATTTGACGAAAATATTTAATTTAATTTTTTCGTTGCCATGGCAACAAAATTTTTTTAATGTAATTTCTATACATTTGGAACAAACAATTAATAAAATTAAAAATAAATATTGAAATTTAAAAAAAAAATAAGCAAAAAATAAACAAAAAGAAATATAAATCAACACTGCCGTGTTCTAAATGAATGCGAGCAGTAGTGATTCTGGGGGGACAGATGATTCCCTCAAATTAAATGGAAGGAGGAAGAAACGAAATAAGGCTTCTTCGTCCTCTGGAAAAACTACACAAGGGCCCAATGAAAAGGCCGTTAAGGGCCCAATTGAAGAGCTCAAGGCAATTGCCAAGAAAAATATGATTACCTGTGAAGAGTCTGGAGCAACAGCTCCAAAAACTCCAAACATTGCTGCAGAATCTGTAACTGCAGTTTCAGCAAATGCTGAGTCGACATCTTCGACTCTAGGACAGAATCCTACCCTGAAGGAAGTTGTCGAAAAGGCTTCGTCGTCAGCGCCAAAACCTAGCGGCTTGGTAATGAGGCCACCGCTTTCTTCAAGCGTCTCCAAGAAGCAGCCGATAGTACCAGTAGGACCAGCAGCAGCACCACAATCCCCGGCGTTAGTGTCAGGGATGTCATATGCACAGGTACGTGGCAGTTCCAAACAAGCTTCCACAATAGAAATTTTGAGCAAAGGCATCACTCCTCGTCCAGCCCCACTGGACGCAGTAAGCCTCGACCCAAAACCAGTGCGGGCCTCCAGGGCTTCTTCGACGGGAGATGGCAGGATGAGAGCTACGGTATGCAGCTCGAGCACATCAGAGGATGTCCTCAGAGCGCATACCTGAAGGCAATCTTCCGCGTCGTCTCCTGTGAGCAGCTATTCTTCATGGGGATAATAGCTGGGGGAATGGTTGAGGTGTATACCACAACCCTCGAGAGTGCTACCAAGCTAATGCTTGAAGGCATCGAGGTGGAGGGTAGACACCTTGTGCCGTTCCCACTCAGGGAAAAGCCCACGAAGGTCGTGTTTTCACGGGTCCTTATGCGAGCTTGCCATGAAGACCTCCTAAATTTCTTGGGAAGATTTGGGAAGGTTCATGGCAACGTTCGTGCCATTCCCTTAAAAATTGGGGACGAGGGTCTCGGGCGGGGTATCTTCGGTACTAGCCGGGAGGCGTCCATCACCTTAAATAAGGGGTGTACGCTTCCAAAGGGCTTTTACCTGAGCTTATCCGGCTCGAGGCACTGGATAGACGTTGGCACCGAAGCGAAATGCCATGCTTGCCATTTGGTAGGGCATTTTATTGCTGACTGCCCCAGGAGAACCGGGAAGAAGGCTGAACCGAGGGTTCCCTCGAAGGAAGCCACTACTACAGTAGTGGATCTGGAGAAGGAGCCTTCGGCCGGCACTCAACCTGCTATTTTGGAGCAGCCAGTGGTTAAGGTGCCTGAAGTTGTCCTAGAGGCAAAAATAGTTATGGCTGTAAACGGCGCCACGTCGGCACGTGAAAACACGGCTACTTCCGACGAGGAGTCGAATAGCCAAGCAGTAAAAAAAAAGAGGACGAGGAGGAAGAAAGTTGACCGTGTGATGCTAGCTCCTCCAGAGCCAGCAAAGCCAGTCGCTCCAAAACGGCCCCACTCGGAGGAGGACGATAGTGGTGCCCGCGGTTCGAAGGTTGTTGTGAGGGAGGCGGAAGCATCTCTCGAACAGCTTTCGGACTGCGATATGACCGGTTTGGAAGAGACTGGTCTCTCGAGCTTCAGTGGCTACGATTCGTGTGGTAGCACCATTTCGACTGGTAGCCAATTTGAGGTCTCGAAGGGGATGGAAAACATTCCTAGGGAGAAGATCTCTGAAATTCTTGACCAGCTCCAGTACAAGAAGAACTCAGATAAAATCTGGAGCATTCTTGTAAAGGAGCTGGAGAGGCCAGAGTTGTTACTTCCTCAGCTTCGAATCCTACAACAGGAGTCCAAGAAGAGGAGGAAGTACAACCATGTAGCTCGGTAAGATCGTCTCCATAGGAAGGTGGAGGAGTTGCTTCAGGAGCATCGCTTGGCCGATTCTCCTCGTCAATAGACGTCGCACATTCATCGTTTGAGCTTTTTATCTCTTTGAATGTGCAAGATAGCTTCGATCAACACCGGGGGTTTAAGTGCACATACAAGGTTACACAGCACTATCGAACATGTCAAAATGTTCGATATAGACATCGCGCTTCTACAGGAGACGAATTTTACACAAGACACATACACACAACTTGAGCGCTATGCTTATTTACACACTGGCTATGCAATGTTTGCCACACCTGCGCCTCACCGAGGCTCAGGGGTGGCAATCATTGTATCCAACAAATTTACACTATCGTCTCCTGTCTATACAGATATCTTCCCAGGCTTCGCTTCTTCCTTGGACTTTGTCATTCAAGACAAAAATATCAAGGTAGTAAACGTGTACCTTCCTCATGACCAGGACATTACAAGACAAGTTCTTGATAGTGTTCAGTCCTGTCTGGTGAATTTTAGCGGCGAAACTGTCCTCGGAGGTGATTTCAACTGCACTCTGAATCCCTCAATGGATCGGCACTCTAGAGTTGAGTTCAACTCTGTCAATGCTACTCGATTGAGGAATTTTGTCGGTGTTTTCAGACTCGTGGATATCTATCGTTGGATGCATCCTACGACTAGATCATACACGAGGGTCTCGCGAAATATCCATGGAAGTCTCGCAGGCTCCAGAATTGATAGACTTTACGTCTCACCTGGAATACTAGAACATTTCGTTGGTGTCACTCATGAAGTGTGTTCGATTAGTGATCATCTTCTTGTGGTGGCGACCAGCACTCTAGTTGAAAGACGAACTGCATACTGGATATTCAACAACAATTTGTTGAATTCCGAGCAGTTCATCAATGAGTTCACTGAATTCTGGCACGATTGGCAAGAGAGGAAAGTTAACTTTCCTTTTCTTAGTCAATGGTGGGATGTTGGAAAGCTCCAGATTCGGTCTTTTATCGAGACGAGTTTCAATCGAAGTGGCTATCAAGCTTCTAGCTTGTCGGCCGAGGTCTCTCGGGTGGCAGCTCTTCTCCCAACTCAGCCGGGGTTGATTCTTTATTTCAATGGAATAAAGGAACGCTTGGCGACACAGACTTACAAGCACAGCTTGGAGTTTGTGCTGCGCGGCCAATCGCGCTGGCTGAGAGAAGGCGATTCTCCAACTGAGTACTTCTTTCAGGCGACTAGACGTCGTACTGCTTCTTGTGAGGTCGAATCGATAATTGATGAATCTGGACAAGTCCTCAACGGACAACAGCTATCAGAATATATTCGAGACTATTACAGTAGTCTCTACTCTGAATCGACGTCGACAACATCCTCGACCACTCATGAATTCCTTGAGAATATTCCCACTTTCTCTGAAGACAGTAAGGAGCTCCTGGATACAGTAATCACATTGGAGGATATGATTGCTGCGACAAAGGATCTAAGGCGACACACTTCACCTGGTTATGACGGCTTGACTCCAGAATTCTTCATACGTTTCAGGGATTTATTAATTCCTGACCTTTTGGAAGTCTTCAATTCGGCGGTTGAGACGCATTCAGACTTTCCTTCTAGTTGGAGGAGATCTGTTATGCGCTTGATTCCAAAGAAGGGAGATTTGCAGAGGATTGGGAACTGGAGGCCAGTAACCCTATGCAATGTAGACTACAAAATCGTCTGCAAAGCATTAGGGGCGATACTCCGCTCAGTGATTGCTTCGGTAATACACCCGGAACAGTCCTATTGTGTACCTGGTCGTAGTATCTACGACAACATCGCGGTAGCCAAGCATTAGTTTGCCTACCATGAACAGACAGGTGCACAAATGGCCGTGATTTCACTTGACCAGCAAAAGGCTTTTGATAGTGTCTCGCACGAGTATCTTTTGACTGCTCTCGGAGCATTTGGGTTTCCGCCCAGGTGGCTCGATATCGTCGGGAAACTGTATAGAGATTCAGCGATTTTGATTAAGCATCAAGGACAAGTTCTGGCTCCTATCTCGTTTCATCGAGGTATCAGACAGGGCTGTCCATTGTCAGGTATGCTTTATGATCTTTCGTTGGAGCCGCTACTGGTGAATCTTCGTCGAATGCTCGGACAGTATGCAGTTCGTCTGCCGTATACCAATGTGAGGCCTCTTATGTTGGCGTATGCGGATGATCTGTCTATTTTCATGACAAGAGATGAAGCTTTTCCGGTCGCTCGTACTGTTTTCGAACAGTTCGAACGTATAGCGGGCGCTAAAATCAACCTTAGTAAGAGTCAAGGCTTGTGGTGTGGAAGGTGGAGAGATCGTACAGATACTCCACTGAACATCCAATGGACTAATACTTGCCTGAAGTATTTAGGTGTGTATATCGGACGCGAGAGTAAATCAAATAATAGCCGCATCGCTCTTGAGAAACTCTCTAGAGCTGTAAACTCATGGCGTAGTCGACTGTTTCCACTATCCTTAATGGGTAGGTCAGTCGTGATAAACTATTTGATTACCTCGTCCATCGTTCATCTGCTAAAGTCTGAGACGTTTGATGAAGGCTTCGTAGGTCTTCTTCAAGCAAAAGCGATAGACGCCTTTTGGTGCGGAAGACGATGGGTTGCTGAAAGCACGCTCTGTCTGCCAGTCAAGATAGGTGGATTAGGTCTCACTAACTTGGTTGTGAAATCAAGGTGTCTCCAAGTGCGTGCATTCCAAAGAGTGTTTTGCCAGAGAGACAGCTTGATTTCTCAATTGTGGGTAAATGTACTGGGAGGGATCGGCATAGGGGAGTATTACTACCTACTCTCTGTTCGACCACCTTATCCGCGTGACTGGCCACAGGATCTAATCTCAACGATTCAGACCTGGGGCAGAATCAGGCCAGCATTTCACCTTCAGTGGAATGCTCTAAGGTACACGCAATTCGCATAGATTCCAATCAGGTTTAATCCTGAATTAATAGATTCAGTGTTCAGTAATGCTCGGGGTTTTGAAGCTGACACGCATACACTGACAGTTCTCGGAGATATTATTGATATCTCTGGAAACTGTCGAATAAACACTAACACTTCACAACTACACGACCTGGCTGCTTCTGCGCGGGAGAGATTTCGCCAATTTGGGACCAGTGACCCTGGCACTAAGTTGGAAGATGCTTTCGTTCTGAACAGACCACCACACACACCTTTCAGCACACTTACAACACGTGTGCTCCGTGACGTGCTTATGTCAATAAGACCTCCGGAGTATACAGGATACAACAGATGGCGAACACACCTCGGGGTGAATATGGGCGTGATAGGAGGGATAACTTGCAGAGTAGTCTACAGTTATCCTTCTAGTTACAAAGATGCTGATGTAGCATTCAAATTGCTGCATCACAGTCTTATGCATCCTAATCAGGTGTCACATATCGACCGCCGAGTTCAGAGGATTTGCACAGTTTGTGCTGGTGAGGGCACCCTGTTTCACAGGTTCTTCACTTGTCCGGCTTTGCAGGGTCTAATGGATCTCGTGCGCGGTATGTGTCAGTTGATCCACCCGAATTTCGGCATTACTAGGACATCGTTTCTATGGGGACCAAAGGTATGTAGTCGAGTGAATTGTTTGATTAGCTTTGTGTTGACACTGGCCAAATCTACAATTCACCTGTACTACATGAGAGTCGAAGATGGGAATCAGAACACTGACCCACAACACCACGCACACGCACTTAAGAGCCACTTCGTTGACAGGTTGAAGAGACGTTTACGTCTCGAATATCTGGCAACGAACGCAGACACATTCAACTGCACATGGCAACCACTATCGTCGGTGCAGAATGGAGCTCTTGTCTTTCGCTGGTGAGAACAGGCCACAGCATTTGCAACACTAGTCCACGGGGCTTCTCGTCGCTTAGGAATCGTTGCACGTGCGGTGGGAAGGACAAGCACTCTGTTAGAGATGCTAAGCTGGAGGGATGATGAGGGCAGTTTGTAGAGGTCTACGATACTACAGGCCGCCCTCGCGGGACTCTATAACGGTATCGGCTAAATTTTTTCGTTCGTTCGGTCATTTATCTTTGATTCGGTTTCGGTCTCGGTGCTAAATTACAAAAATTTTTTGTTGAAAATTCGTTCGTTTAGGTAAATACTTTTATTAGATTATTTTGAAAATTGAAGCTTCTTGGAACTGCCACTTACCCAATTGTCAAAATTGGGACAAGTAAATTTTTTGTTTTCTCATATTTTAGGCATTTTTCAAAATTTTTGTTATCCGTTATATACAGTCTCTTTTGAGAATTTAATGCTTCATTTTTTTCTTCTCGTTTATTGTTAGTGTCTAATTTGTTCTCGTTGTCCCTTTTGACCAATTTTGTGTTATTTTAGATTAGTCATTGTCTGTCTTTTTACACATTGTAGAGCCTTTTGCCACCTAGTTTAAGGATTTTGAAAAGAGCCACAGAGCCAAAAATAAAAGAGACTTATTTACATAAAAAAAAAATTATTATTATTATTATTATTATTATTATTCTGAAGTAACCGGACGTATCAGATTGAGCTCCAGAAAGTAAATAGATATATGATATAAATAATACCCAAAAGTCTAAAAAGTGTACAAAAGCGTAGACAACAATATTAGCTTTCGTCCTTATAATTCAAAGTGAAATATATTGTGCATAAAAACTGTTAAATTTCGAAACAAATCTGTGAAAAATAAAAAATTTTAGTGACAGTTCAAATAATTTTAATTAATTTCATCGTTGCCATGACAACGTGATTATTGTTAAAAATTTAGTAGTTCGAGCATAGAATCTAAAACTTTTGTGGAGTGAAATAAATAAATAAATAAATAAATAAATAATTAAATTAATTGTAAAAAACGATTTGAAAAATAGTAGAAACTCATGCGGCTTTGCTCAAAATGAGTACGAGCAGTGATTCTGGGGGGACGGATGATCCCCTCAAATCAACACAAAGAAGAAAGAAGAAAAATAAATCTTCTAAGGATTATATAAAAGGGCCCAACGAAAAGGCCATAAAGGGCCCAATTGAAGAGGCCAAAATTCAAAATTTACAGTTATCTCCACAGGAGAAGAATACTGCCAGGACATCCAAATCTGTCCGTGAAGAGTCAGGGGAATCAGCCCCAACATCCGACGCTATTGCTGTAGTATCAGTAGCTGCAGCTATAGCAAATCCAGTGGCGATGGCTTCAGCCTCAAAAGTAAGTCCTACGCTGAAGGAAGTAGTTGAAACGGCTTCGGCCTCAGCGCCAAAGCCTAGCGGTCTTGTGATGAGGCCACCGCTTTCGTCAAAGAAGGTAAACCTTAAGAAGCAACCATCAGCACCAGCAGCAACATCAGTGAGCTCAGAAGCAGCACAACGATCCCCGGCGTTAGTCGTAGGGATATCCTATGCCCAGCAGGTAAGTGGCAGTTCCAAGAGTCAGTCAGCCATTGAAATTTTAGGAAAGGGCATCACTCCTCGTCCAGCCCCATTGGACGCAGGTAAGCCTCGGCCTAAGACCGGTGCGGGTCTACAGGCTTTTTTCGACGGGAGGTGGCAGGATGAGAGCTACGGTATGCAGCTCGAGCACATCAATAGATGTCCTCAGAGCGCATACCTGAAAGCGATCTTCCAGGTCATCTCTAGTGAGGAGCTATTCTCCATGGGAGTAATAGCTGGGGGAATGGTTGAGGTGTATACCACAACCCTCGGTAGTGCTACCAAGCTTATGCTTGAGGGCATCGAGGTGGATGGTAGGCACCTTGTGCCGTTCCCACTCAGGGAAAGGCCCACGAAGGTCGTGTTTTCACGGGTCCCAATGCGAGCCAGTCATGAAGACCTCCTGAATTTCCTAGGGATATTTGGGAAGGTTCATGGCAACGTTCGCGCTATTCCCATTAAAATCGGGGACGAGGGTCTTGGGCGGGGTATCTTCGGTACCAGCCGGGAGGCGTCTATCACTTTAAATAAGGGATGTACGCTTCCAAGAGGCTTTTACTTGAGCATATCCGGCTCGAGGCACTGGATAGACCTGAGCACCGAAGCAAAATGCCATGCTTGCCATTTGGTAGGGCATTTTATTGCTGACTGCCCCAGGAGAACCGGGAAGAAGGCTGAACCGAGGGTTCCCTCGAAGGAAGCCACTGCTACAGTAGTGGATCTGGAGAAGGAGCCTTCGGCCGGCACTCAACCTGCTATTTTGGAGCAGCCAGTGGTTAAGGTGCCTGAAGTTGTCCTAGAGGCAAAAGAAATTATGGCTATATACGGCGCCACGTCGGCACGTGAAAACACGGCTACTTCCGACGAGGAGTCGAGTAGCCATTTAGGCAAGAAAAAGAGGACGAGGAGGAGGAAGACAAAGGTGGACCGTGTGATGCTGCCTCCTCCGGCGCCAGCAAAGCCAGTCGCATCAAAGCGGCCCCACTCGGAGGAGGACGATAGTGGAGCTGGCATTCCGAAGGTTGTTCTAAGGGAGGTGGAAGCATCTCTTGAGCAGCTTTCGGACTGCGACATGACCGGTTTTGATGAGACTGGTCTTTCGAGCCTCGGTGGCTACGAGTCGTGTGATAGTATCATTTCGACTGGTAGCCAATTTGAGGTCTCGAAGGGAAACCCTTTCTAGGAAGAAGATCGCCGGAATTGTCACCCAGCTCCTGTACAAGAAGAATTCAGATAAAATCTGGAGAGGCCAGAGTTGTTACTTCCTCAGCTTCTACTCCTACAACAGGAGTCCAAGAAGAGGAGGAAGTACAACGATGTTGCGCGGTTAGAACGACTTCATAGAAAGGTGGAGGAGTTGCTTCAGGAGCATCGCTTGGCCGATTCTCCTCGTCAATAGACGTCGCACATTCATCGTTTGAGCTTTTCATCTCTTTGAATGTGCAAGATAGCTTCGATCAATACCGGGGGTTTAAGTGCACATACAAGGTTACACAGCACTATCGAACATGTCAAAATGTTCGATATAGACATCCCGCTTCTACAGGAGACGAATTTTACACAAGACACATACACACAACTTGAGCGCTATGCTTATTTACACACTGGCTATGCAATGTTTGCCACACCTGCGCCTCGCCGAGGCTCAGGGGTGGCAATCATTGTATCCAACAAATTTACACTATCGTCTCCTGTCTATACAGATATCTTCCCAGGCTTCGCTTCTTCCTTGGACTTTGTCATTCAAGACAAAAATATCAAGGTAGTAAACGTGTACCTTCCTCATGACCAGGACATTACAAGACAAGTTCTTGATAGTGTTCAGTCCTGTCTGGTGAATTTTAGCGGTGAAACTGTCCTCGGAGGTGATTTCAATTGCACTCTGAATCCCTCAATGGATCGGCACTCTGGAGTTGAGTTCAACTCTGTCAATGCTACTCGATTGAGGAATTTTGTCGGTGTTTTCAGACTCGTGGATATCTATCGTTGGATGCATCCTACGACTAGATCATACACGAGGGTCTCGCGAAATATCCATGGAAGTCTCGCAGGCTCCAGAATTGATAGACTTTACGTCTCACCTGGAATACTAGAACATTTCGTTGGTGTCACTCATGAAGTGTGTTCGATTAGTGATCATCTTCTTGTGGTGGCGACCAGCACTCTAGTTGAAAGACGAACTGCATACTGGATATTCAACAACTATTTGTTGAATTCCGAGCAGTTCATCAATGAGTTCACTGAATTCTGGCACGATTGGCAAGAGAGGAAAGTTGACTTTCCTTTTCTTAGTCAATGGTGGGATGTTGGAAAGCTCCAGATTCGGTCTTTTATCGAGACGAGTTTCAATCGAAGTGGCTATCAAGCTTCTAGCTTGTCGGCCGAGGTCTCTCGGGTGGCAGCTCTTCTCCCAACTCAGCCGGGGTTGATTCTTTATTTCAATGGAATAAAGGAACGCTTGGCGACACAGACTTACAAGCACAGCTTGGAGTTTGTGCTGCGCGGCCAATCGCGCTGGCTGAGAGAAGGCGATTCTCCAACTGAGTACTTCTTTCAGGCGACTAGACGTCGTACTGCTTCTTGTGAGGTCGAATCGATAATTGATGAATCTGGACAAGTCCTCAACGGACAACAGCTATCAGAATATATTCGAGACTACTACAGTAGTCTCTACTCTGAATCGACGTCGACAACATCCTTGACCACTCATGAATTCCTTGAGAATATTCCCACTTTCTCTGAAGACAGTAAGGAGCTCCTGGATACAGTAATCACATTTGAGGATATGATTGCTGCGACAAAGGATCTAAGGCGACACACTTCACCTGGTTATGACGGCTTGACTCCAGAATTCTTCATACGTTTCAGGGATTTATTAATTCCTGACCTTTTGGAAGTCTTCAATTCGGCGGTTGAGACGCATTCAGACTTTCCTTCTAGTTGGAGGAGATTTGTGATGCGCTTGATTCCAAAGAAGGGAGATTTGCAGAGGATGGGGAACTGGAGGCCAGTAACCCTATGTAATGTAGACTACAAAATCGTCTGCAAAGCATTAGGGGCGATACTCCGCTCAGTGATTGCTTCGGTAATACACCCGGAACAGTCCTATTGTGTACCTGGTCGTAGTATCTACGACAACATCGTGGTGGCCAAGCATTTGTTTGCCTACCATGAACAGACAGGTACACAAATGGCCATGATCTCACTTGACCAGCAAAAGGCTTTTGATAGTGTCTCGCACGAGTATCTCTTGACTGCTCTCGAGGCATTTGGGTTTCCACCCAGGTGGCTCGATATCGTCGGGAAACTGTATAGAGATTCAGCGATTTTGATTAAGCATCAAGGACAAGTTCTGGCTCCTATCTCGTTTCATCGAGGTATCAGACAGGGTTGTCCATTGTCAGGTATGCTTTATGATCTTTCGTTGGAGCCGCTACTGGTGAATCTTCGTCGAATGCTCGGACGGTATGCGGTTCATCTGCCATATACCAATGTGAGGCCTCTTATGTTGGCGTATGCGGATGATCTGTCTATTTTCGTGACAAGAGATGAAGCTTTTCCGGTCGCTCGTGCTGTTTTCGAACAGTTCGAACGTATAGCGGGCGCTAAAATCAACCTTAGTAAGAGTCAAGGCTTGTGGTGTGGAAGGTGGAGAGATCGTACAGATACTCCACTGAACATCCAATGGACTAATACTTGCCTGAAGTATTTAGGTGTGTATATTGGACGCGAGAGTAAATCAAATAATAGCCGCATCGCTCTTGAGAAACTCTCTAGAGCTGTAAACTCATGGCGTAGTCGACTGTTTCCATTATCCTTAATGGGTAGGTCAGTCGTGATAAACTATTTGATTACCTCGTCCATCGTTCATCTGCTAAAGTCTGAGACGTTTGATGAAGGCTTCGTAGGTCTTCTTCAAGCAAAAGCGATAGACGCCTTTTGGTGCGGAAGACGATGGGTTGCTGAAAGCACGCTCTGTCTGCCAGTCAAGATAGGTGGATTAGGTCTCACTAACTTGGTTGTGAAATCAAGGTGTCTCCAAGTGCGGGCATTCCAAAGAGTGTTTTGCCAGAGAGACAGCTTGATTTCTCAACTGTGGGTGAATGTACTGGGAGGGATCGGCATAGGGGAGTATTACTACCTACTCTCTGTTCGACCACCTTATCCTCGTGACTGGCCACAGGATCTAATCTCAACGATTCAGACCTGGGGCAGAATCAGGCCAGCATTTCACCTTCAGTGGAATGCTCTGGAATGCTGGAATGCTCTCTGGAAACTGTCGAATAAACACTAACACTGCACAACTACACGACCTGGCTGCTTCTGCGCGGGAGAGATTTCGCCAACTTGGGACCAGTGATCCTGGCACTAAGTTGGAAGATGCTTTCGTTCTGAACAGACCACCACACACACCTTTCAGCACACTTACAACACGTGTGCTCCGTGACGTGCTTATGTCCATAAGACCTCCGGAGTATACAGGATACAACAGATGGCGAACACACCTCGGGGTGAATATGGGCGTGATGGGAGGGATAACTTGCAGAGTAGTCTACAGTTATCCTTCTAGTTACAAAGATGCTGATGTAGCATTCAAATTGCTGCATCACAGTCTTATACATCCTAATCAATTGTCACATATCGACCGCCGAGTTCAAAGGATTTGCACAGTTTGTGGTGGTGAAGGCACCCTGTTTCACAGGTTCTTCACTTGTCCGGCTTTGCAGGGTCTAATGGATCTCGTGCGCGGTATGTGTCAGTTGATCCACCCGAATTTCGGCATTACTAGGACATCGTTTCTATGGGGACCAAGGGTCTGTAGTCGAGTGAATTGTTTGATTAGCTTTGTGTTGACACTGGCCAAATCTACAATTCACCTGTACTACATGAAGATGGGAATCAGAACACTGACCCACAACACCACGACAACGCACTTAAGCGCCACTTCGTTGACAGATTGAAGAGACGTTTACGTCTCGAATATCTGGCAACGAACGCAGACACATTCAACTGCACATGGCAACCACTATCGTCGGTGCAGGATGGAGTTCTTGTCTTTCGCTGGTGAGAACAGGCCACAGCATTTGCAACACTAGTCCACGGGGCTTCTCCCCGCTTAGGAATCGTTGCAAGTACTGTGGGAAGGACAAGCACTCTGTTAGAGATGCTAAGCTGGAGGGATGATGAGGGCAGTTTGTAGAGGTCTATGATACTACAGGCTGCCCTCGCGGGACTCTATAACGGTATCGCGTAAATTTTTCGTTCGTTCGATTTTTCTTTTTTCTAACTCGTTTCGTTCTCGGTTCTAAATTACAAAATTTTATGTTGAAATTCGCTCGTTTAGGGAAATTTTTATTAGTTTATTTTGGAAATTTGGAACTCCTTGGAACTGCCACTTACCCTATTGTCAAAATAGGGACAAGTGAAAAATTTTTTGTTTTCCATCTTTTAGGCATTTTCCAAAATTTTTGTAACCGTATATATTGTCTCTTTTGAGAACATTGTTTTAGTTTGTGCTTTTTTTGTGCCTTTAAATGTTAGTTTATCTTGTTGTCCCTATTGACTTGTATATTGTTATTTTTATATTAGTCAGTTAGAGCCTTTTCTCCTTTTTACAGAGCCACTTTTTGTTTGTTTTTTAATTTTAAGAGTCAATTTATAACGTTTAATAAAGATCTTATATACATAAAAAAAAATTATATTATTCAATCTGTAAAGTTTTTACACCAAGGACATAATTTTTTCCACTTTCCAAATATGACCCGTAATAGTCATTGTTTAACTTTTAAAAGAACTTTAATTTCACCATTTGTTAATTCTTGCTGTGAAACGCAGGTCACTGTTTATAAATCACAACTTACTAAAGAAATATCAATTCCAACAATTGACATTCGTTGAGCACCGCTTAGAAACCAAAATTTCCTGTAAGCTGAAATTCCAAATGGTGGTAGGTAGCGTAGCGATTAAAAGAGATCGTTTGGTTATCACTCACTTTTATTTATCGGAACTCAATGATAATTTAGACAAATCTAACACAATTCAATTCCTTTTCTCTAATTAAAAAAAAGTAATATCTAATTAATTACATTACTTAAATATTATATCAAACTTCAACTTATTAAACGTTTTTACGTTTTTAAATGTATTCTATATCTAATTTCACGTTTTTTAATTCACATTAATTCTATTCAACTATGTACTTCAAGAAAATTCATTATTAACAATTAATTATTTAATTAAATGATTAATTCTATTTAATTTTTTATTGTTTGAGCATGAGTTGTAAAAGAGTACCATACAGGCAGGTATATTTTTTACAAAATATCGAAAACAATAAAATTACAATTCAATATATGTATGCAAAAAAGTCTGAATAGGAATAAATTTTATTAGTGATTAATGATCAATTTGTTTAGGTTATTATGCGACTTGTAATTATACCTTTGGGCATGCAATTACATTTGTCCCATAACTTCAAATTGGTTGCAAAAATAAATGAAATAAATACCTTATTGAAAATACTGGTGAAATAAAAGTTTCTTGAAAATTTGGATCCTTCATGCTTGCTGCTGATCCGTAAAAGAAATCCCGAAAAATTACTAATAATTTTGGTGACAGAACGTTTTGTATTGTATCCAAAGATCATTCTAGCTAGCATTTGTAGCGAAATAAATAAATGGTCATCTATATGACCCCCCCCGCATTGTAGAAAAGTGTAGTAATAATTTTGGTGATAGAACATTTTCCAAAAAAATTACAAGTAAAGCCGATGAAAATTTTCCTTTGATACTGCTGAGAGAAATAGCATTGAAAAATAAACTTGATGACCAAATGGCATGTATTTATCTTATCACAACTCGATTGTTTTTTAGGTTGGTGGGCACCTGCGTATGTGTGCTTTGTTTTGGGTGTTTTTCCACCTGAGATGTCTACCAATCTTCTGCATGTACTTGGATTTTGCATGGTTGATTGTCCTTTTGTATGTTTATCTTGTTTTATTAATCTTACGGGAGGAAAATAACTCATAATGTCCTGCCTTCTGGTCTGTTCTTGTTTATGCGATTTGCATTTAAATAAAAGAACTTGTACGTGGAATTACTTTGTTTTTTTTTGTTAATTTATTTTTATCTTAGCTACAATATTCCTACTTATATTCATTTCAATTTCTAATAAATTTCATTTTTCTTTTCGTTTGTTGTTGGTTTGTTTTATTTTCTGTTAGGCTGTGATAAATTCTTCTCCTTGTCTTTCAGGTTCATCAAACATTCTACCCCCCCCCCCCCCACCCGCCCCTGTGAACAACCATGTTCAACCGTTGCCTTATCGCTTTGATTCCTCGTTTAAGGTATATAAAAAACAGCAGCGTTCCGTCAGCGCGCACACGCAGGTGCAATTGATTACGATCAGGTAGGTTGATAATTTTCTCTCGATTTCCTCGTGTTTGCATTTGTCTAAAATCGATCCTTTGTATAACCTTTTCCGGTAGGAAGATGTCTACTGCTTCACGAGTAATAAAACGTTGAAGGGAATTTTCTGCACGCATTTCGACTTCGAAGAAGCCATAAGTTTTTGCAAGTCAGTGACCTGAGCTCCGTTTATTATTGCTGTCATGGATGGATTGGGAGGCTTCTCGGAATATCAATGGATGGAGCAGGAATCGTCTCTGGATGTGAATCAGAATCTGCAGTAGCTTGTGCAATATCGGATAACAGCTGGCTTATATCGTCGTCTGGGTTGATTGGACTACCCGGCAGCGAAAAGTTAAAATTGAGGTCATCTCTTATGTCCAGAATATCCTGATCCTCCTGATCATTTGTGACTTTCATCGAACTATTTGGACCCTCTAGTTTTCTTTGGTTGCCCAGTTAATCGTAGCCTTCTTCCACATACTTGTTAGGATCCAGAGGACTGTTCAGGGCTGATAATCCAATGGTGGTCATCTTTTAGATTAAGTAGATATAGTTATAGTTTGACATCTGTGAAAATAAATGAATTAGGACTGTTTTGTTATTTATGGGATAACGCAACCATTAACAAATGCGCTAAGACAACATATGTTTGTGAATAAAAATTCAGTTATTTGGAAGACGAAAAATTTGTGTTACTGTCCTTGTGAAAGTGCTCTCTAAATTCTAGTTTGTACTACTCTTACTAAACCATCGGATCCAGGATTCACTTCTTATATAATTCCCAAGGGCCACAGAGTTGATTGTGTGTTATCCCAATGTAGTAATGC
>OZ005744.1:82970701-82973201 GCA_963930735.1 Dioctria linearis
TACGTTTCACGCAGCCTTAGACCTTTAACCCCGATTATCTCGGAAAGAGTGAAGAATGCACCCCCTCTGGCTACAATTTTTTTCATTTCTCGACATGACCTATCGCGTCCTGCATTATTATCCACCACTTGTGAAACACCCCGTATATAGAACATGTGGATTTATATAAGACTTACACATCAGTATATGCGTAAAATTTTGGATTTTTGTTTGGAACATACCGTTACCAGATTCTAATAAAATTTTTTTCTGTGTGTCGATTTTGTATGGAACATACTGTTACCGGATTTTTACCAGATTCTTATAAAATTTTCTTCTGGTTATTAGATTTTGCATAGAACAGACTGTCACCAAGGTCTTATAGCTTTTCATTTTACTGCTATCTATTTTCAGATGTTATAGAATGTAGGTACAAGACACTTATAAAATGTTCTTCCACCTGTAAGGTTATGTATGGAGCATACTGTTACCAGAAATCTTCTTCTTTACTATTTACTCACAGCTAATTATAATCTCCCATACCAGATGCACTACTCATCATCCAAGTGATTTTGTAGTCAACATTGCAACTTACACTATCCACTCTCCCGCTACGATCTTCATTAAATTTATTGACAATACTTGTTTATTTACTGTATGATACACTTTTATTAATAGTAAGAAAATTATGTCACCAATACCAATATTAGAAAGATAAATCATATTCTTATAAGCTTCGTGTGAACATAATTTTTAGATATCGAAGTGGAATCAAGGCCAAATTGTAGCCTCTCAGACAAGTCAATGCCAGTTTCATAGGGATATCCAAGAGCAGACATTTTCGGGATCAAAGGTTAAGGTGACGTCCGAGGTCAAGGATAAATTGCTGCCTCCAAAACTAGGTGTCAAATACATATAAATAATAGTTTCCTTACTTGGTTATCAGTTGATGTTTTGCTGTTTACCCAAACAGACCGCTGTTTCTTGGCAAGCTGATTAAACAATAATTTCAACATAAGTTCTAAGGACACTACAAACATTTTAAAGCCTACAGTTGAAAGGCGTAAAGAATATTCATTTAAGACTAAGTCTACACCTATGAAAGCGGTGCTTTCCAGAAATAAAGAAGAAAGGTCTTCATCCAAAAACGAGTCGACTGTCCCCACCAACAGCTCGAAAAACAGGATATGCCAACAAAGAGCGCAAAAAGTAAAGATGGAGAGATGTTATTTTGCAAATGGTGCACAACGAACCATCTAAAGTCACGTGGTCTAAAGGCATAAGAAATATTCATTATAAGAACTTGGCTTTCCTGAACTAAAGTTAAAATTCTTTACACTTGCTATAATGTAATTAAAACAAATTATTTCAATAAATGGCATTATAACCATAATACAATTTTTATTTACAATGCATATATTAGACTAGACTTAATATATTGTTACGTGCAATAAAAGCAGACAACTGGTGACATCTACTGGCAATGGAGTGTAAACGACTTCAGGTTCGGAGAATCGATGATGGAACCTTCGGGAAGGTTCAAGACTAGATTGAATAGAATAGTCAAGAAGCTTCTGGAATGGAACACTCCAGAATTATCTGGAGAGTTTCTAGGGTATAAATATAACAGTTGTCACCACCAGAAAAAGAGTCTTGCCTTAGACGTTGCAGTGTTAACAAGCGAAAGTAATAAACAGGCGGAAGTGTTGTAATTGGATTGCGATAATTGAAAGTACACTGTTAGCGATAATTAAAGTTGAGTTGATTAAATGAATGTTTGTGAATTTATATGATTAGAGTGAAATAAAGAACTTGTATATTAATTATTAAATATTGTGTTTTAAATAACGAACCAAAGGCCACGCTCGCAGCAACTGGTGTCAGAAGTGAAATAAATTCGCGAAATAAAGTGGTGGCAATTGACTTAAAAATTCAAAGTGAATTATTAAAGTAATGGGGCGTAAAGTGGAGGAGCTTCGAATACAGGATTTGTAAGTGGAGTTAGGGAAGCGGTCATTACAGACGACAGGTGCAAAGAAAGTTCTAGTCGAGCGACTTAGACAAGCTTTGATAGAGGAAGCAAAGAAACCTGAGACATTTGCTTTCGAAGAGAACTTGGAAGAAAAGGAAACTGAACGATGAAAGTGGAACAGCTTTTGAGTACTTTAGTGAGCAAAAGGGAAGCTCGTTTTGATGAACAAAAGAATTCTCTCGAGGAACAAAAGAATTTTCTCGAGGAACCAAATAATTCTCTCGAGGAACAAAAGAATTCTCTCGAGGAACAAAAGAATTCTCTGGAATCCCGTTTAGACAGGCAAAAGAATTCTCTAGAATCCCGGTTAGATGAGCAGAAGAAATCTATGGAAACCCTCTTGGACGAACAAAAGAGTTCTCTGGAGAATTGTCTAGAAACAAGTTTGGAGGAATAGAAGACTTTCCTGAAAAACTCGTTAGACGAAAAAAATTTGAAATTGAAGAAATCGAGCAGGAAGTGGCCGAAGCGCAGTAAAAAGCCACCGAG
>OZ005744.1:82978201-82985701 GCA_963930735.1 Dioctria linearis
AGCTTGACAGCTTTAAAGCAGATCTGGAAAGAATAAAGCATCGTCAGCCTCTAAACGTAGCAGCTGAAATATCCGGCGCAGGTAGAATGACACCTCCAATATTTGATGGACAAAATTCGCTTCAGAGGTAACTGGATGGAATGATGAAGACGAAGCTATAGCTCTGGTATTAGCACTTCGAGGTCCTTCGTCAGAACTCTTACAAACTGTGCAGATTGAAAAGCAACGTGATTACCCTTCATTAGTACAGGCGATAGAATTACGTTACGGAGATGAACACATGCAGCAAGTATATCGCCTACAGTTGCGCAACAGGATGGCGAATCACTACAACAACTGCAGGCAGATGTGGAAAGATTAGCGCATCTTTCATACTCCAGTGTGAATGCGGATTTTCTCAATGAAGTGGCGGCGAAAGTTTACAACAAGTGTTAAGGCTAGCAGGAACGAAATCAACAGCAGAAGCACTAGCCTATGCATTAGTGTATGAATCCGCAGACAAGCTCCGCGGAGTGCAGTACGAATGAGAGACATTTAGGTGTACGAATGTACTTGTAATAGAATGCAGTCATCCCAGAGCTCACCTTTGCGTGGTTCCCTTCGATGCTGAAATTGTAATAGACCAGGAAACCTACAAAGAGACTGCAGAAAACGCCGACGAGTGGAATCTCTAGATGAAGAGAGGAAAGTGGAATTGTAAAGATATCAAGCTGAGCAGTAGACTTGCAATAGATGGCAGTTATCACTCGATGTTTGGATTGTAATAAATTGGGAAACCTTCAAAGCGACTGCAGGAAACCAACACAGGAAGGGACGTATCCATGGAAATGCAGAAGCCTTGGTACAACGTCAAGGGGAACCTGAATGTAAGCAATACGGCTGGGAGAAAGAAAATGAGAAAACAGCTACTATACAGTTGGTAACTTTGGAACCATCAACAGGTTGGGACACCGAGAGTTTGCGAACAGCGCAACGAGAAGATCCGGACATATTGCCTATTCTTGCTTGGAAAGCAGACATCGAAAAACTAGAATGGAAGGATATTTCGACGATGAGTGAAAAGCTACTGGGCTGAGTGCAGTATATTAAAACGCAAGTGGGAAGCACCTAACGGTAAATCGTTCCGAATGGAAATAGTCGTGCCGGTATCAAATGTCAACGATGTTCTAGGTAAAATGCATCGTAGAACTTCTGGAGAGCATTTGGGAGTGAATAAAACAATTTCTAAAATACGAGAAAAGTTTTATTGGCTACATATGCGGGAGGATATAGAGAAGTGGTGTCGCAGATGCACTGTGTGTGCTTCTTACAAAGGGCAGCCACGTAGCAGCAGAATGGAAATGTATAAATGTAATTAAAGAGCCCCATTAAAACGGAGAGCTAATGTACAAGGGGTCTCGAGGGCAAAATTAGCAGTAAGTACCAATCGGATGAGGACCCGCTATGACTTACATGCGAATTCAGCAGAATTCAATGAAGGTGATCTTGCTTGACTATACAACCCGAACCGACGTAAGGGACGTTCTCCAAAATCACAACAACACCGGGAGGGACCGTGTTTAGTAGTAACTAGAATAAATGACGTAGTATACAGGATTCAACGTGATACATGAGGCAAATGAAAAATCGTCCATCTGGACCGCTTGTGTCAATATTACCAGCATCAAGATCGTGGACCACCTGTTGTTCGGGACGAACAATTTTAAGAAGGGGGCAGTGTTACGTGCAATAGAAAGAGACAACTGGTGACATTTACTGGCAATGAAGAGTAAACGACTTCAGGTTCGGAGAATCGATGATGGAACCTTCGGGAAGGTTCAGGAATAGAATGAATAGAATAGTCAAGAAGCTTCTGGAATGGAACACTCCAGAATTATCTGGAGAGTTTCTAGGGTATAAATAATAGTTGTCGCCGCCATAAAAGGAGTCTTGTCTTAGACGTTGCAGTGTGTTAACAAGCGAAAGAAGTAAAGAAGCGAAAGGGTTGTAATTGGATTGCGATAATTGAAAGTACAGTATTAGCAATAATTGAATTGATTAATTGAATGAGTGTAAATTTTATATGATCAGAAGTGAAATAAAGAACTTGTGGATTAAATATTTAATATTATGTTTTAAATAACGAACCAAAGGCCACGCTCGCAACAATATTTGCTGCCGAACATGCCGCTTAAGAGTCGCTTTCAGTAAAATTTGTTGTTTATAGATTAAGTGAACCTACTTTCCTTATGTAATTGGTATCACTTTTGATATATATCGTGAAGTTTTCTTAACCATAATATGTAATTTTCTTTTCAGATGTGGCTGCTCAAACCACTTTCAAGCTAGGCTAACAAGGCACTCTAGAAAGATTTCGTGTGCCAACACTGGCCGCGCTATTACACCTTGTCATCAAAAATTTGATGAAAAGTCTTCTACTGTACCCATATAAGTTTCACTACTCATCTAAGTCAACATATCGTACTATATTAGTATCATCTCATATAGATATTATAGCTCATAAAAGCTTTAAAATTAACGCACCCAAAAAGAAGTTTTATTGAAAAGAAAAAACAATTTTTCATAAAACCTAAGAGTTTTCAACACACACACACACACACACACACACACACACACACACACACACACACACACACACACACACACACACACACACACACACACACACACACACACACACACACACACACACACACACACACACACACACACACACACACACACACACACACACACACACACACACACACACGCACACACGCGCACACACACACACACACACACACACACACACACACACACACACACACACACACACACACACACACACACACACACACACACACACACACACACACACACACACACACACACACACACACACACACACACACACACACACACACACACACACACACACACACACACACACACACACACACACACACACACACACACACACACACACACACACACACACACACACACACACACACACACACACACACACACACACACACACACACACACACACACACACACACACACACACACACACACACACACACACACACACACACACACACACACACACACACACACACACACACACACACACACACACACACACACACACACACACACACACACACACACACACACACACACACACACACACACACACACACACACACACACACACACACACACACACACACACACACACACACACACACACACACACACACACACACACACACACACACACACACACACACACACACACACACACACACACACACACATCGAAAATTTTCTGGTAAGGCTTTAATTGCAATTACTTCATGTTTCTTAACATCCTAAGCGGCGTGATCTATTTTTAGATATCGAATATCATAGAATGATCACTCTTGCTTATAAAAGATGTTTAATCCACAACTTACGTTATAGTTGGTTGTTGTTGTTGGTTTTTTTCAGCAAAAGAAATTTTCAATTTTAACGTCCACTACTCATCTAAGACGTCATATCCTACAGGTTGTTGTTGTTTTCAGCTAAAGAAATTGGGAATCTTACATTGAAAAACATAGATCGCTCGATTTGTTTACTTTACTCGGCTGCTGTGCGAATTTGTTTACATTATTCGACTGCGAATTTGTTTACTTTACTGGGCTATGCGAATTTGTTTATGCAAGGAATCAAACTAGAAGCATTACACCTGAAGAACATAATTAGGCATTTATTAATTTGCATTACTTATCTAAGTCAACATATCTACCTACATTCACCCCAACCAGCTTCGCCTGATCAGTTTTTAGTATATCATCGCATGGTGCAATCTTGTTTATAAAAGACATCTACAGATTAATATCATCAAATCTTTAATCGACAACTTAGGTTATAGTTGAGGTTATTTTTGTCTTTCAGCTACTAATATTAATTACATCTGAGAAGGTAAGATCGCTAATATCTCCAACCATAGCCCGTAGAGGATTTCCTGGGAAAAGTTTACCTATGTAGTGCTAATACTATTGACATGGACAAAAATATACTAGAGTTAACTTGAATTATTACTAATAGTATTTATACTAATTCGCTTAGGGAATTTCACAACATTTCTTATCGACATAAATACACAGCTCAACACATCCGCCCACGCCTTAGGTAACGTTTCCTCAATTTCCTCAGCCACCGAGTAGTCCAGTCCAACATACCACAGGCACTCATACTAAAGTAAAAACTAACAATAAACCCAAGCTGACAAGTATACATACCCCGATATAAATTCGCTTATGTTATTTCACATCATTACATACATCTTCGCAATCTAATAATAATTTCAACATAAGCTCTAAGGACACTACAAACCTTCTAAAGCCTACGGACGAAAGTCGTAAAGAATATTCATATAAGGGTCAGTCTACATATATGAAATCGGCGCTTTTTAGAAATACAGAAGAAAGGTTTTTATCAAAAAACAGTCGACTGTTCCCTACCAACAGCTCAAAAAATCAGGTAATTCCAACAAAGATCGCAAAAAGTCAAGATGGAGAGATGTTATTTGTGAAAATGATGCACAACGAACCTTTTATATCCACGTGGTCTAAGGACATAAGGAATATTCATTATAAGGACCAGTCTACATCTATGAAAGTCTTGGCTTTCCTATAACTATGCATAATATATTCTTTATTTTCAAAATATATATATATATATATATGTATATATATATATATCTCTTAGGCTAAGATCTAGAATATAATACAATTAAAATAAATTATTTCAATAAATGGTATAATAACCACAATACAATTTTTATTTACAATTCATATCTAGTTGTAAGTTATCTCAGCTCACAGTTCCCATACAACAGCTAAGACATCTCCAAGTCAACATATCATATTAGATTAATATCATACTGCTACCTTCTGTCATCAGAGCTTTAATTTAACCCACTCTCAGCTTTCATGATAAAAAATCAGGGACCGAAAGGGTTATAAGAAATATTTTAAAAGTCTGGATTTAACACTTAGTTATTGATATTTTATATTTCATCTTTTAATGAAATAGTTAAAAAGAGAATTTTATTTTCTTCTGAGTAAATAACAGTCTTATCTTAAGTTTTATATTTCTCTCTCGGTTTAACATTTAAAAATGAGTTTTATTTTTTCTCTCAAAAAATAAAACTCAGAATTCGAGTTTTTCATTTTTCTCAGCTTTTAACAGTTAAAAATGAGTTTTACTTTTTTCCTCAAGAAATAAAACTCCTTAATTGAGTTTATCATTTTTCTCAGTATTCAACAGTTAAAAATAAGTTTTATTTTTTCCCGTTTTAAAAAAAATGTAAATTTAAGTTCAAAAATAAGACCAATCGGGCAACTGTTTCATACGGTTGCTATACAGAATTGTTTAAAAAAATTGACAAATTCAATCTTCTAACAAATATATGACAACAAAATAGAGAACGTCCATTGATAAGTTTTATTTCCTGAGGAAAATAAAAAACTCTGATTATGAGTTTTATTTTTTGAGGAAAAAAATAAAACTCATTTTTAACTGTTATAAGACGAGGAAAATATAAAACTCTGATTATGAGTTTTATTTTTTGAAGAAAAAAATAAAACTCATTTTTAATTCTTATAATAGACGAAATATGTAAAACTCTGCCAAAGAGTTTTATATCGATGTAAAATAATATAAGTATTTTTTTTTAATAGTTAAAATGAAATATAAAAAATGTGTCTTACAATAACAGTTAGGATTGGATTTATATATAAAAATCGAAACTTTCTTGATTTCAACGTAGGCAGCTAGTCTAAGTGCTGCAGACCCCTTTTGTACTACGCTACTTCTTAGAAAATTTTATGAAAGAGTTTTTCGCTCACAAAAAAATAATAACAGTTATTTTCGGTCCCTGAAAAAAATACTGCACATTTTGACTAAAATATATAATAAATCGCGTAAATATTAGTCCTCAGATTCTCTTATATAAAAAAGGATTTAAAAACAAAGATTAAAAAAAATGTCATTGGTACAAAGTCGATATTTTCATGTGTCGGCACAAATTCTTTGTAAATTGTAAAAATGCTGCACCTTCGAAAATCGCATTTTGAGAATAGTTTATGTATACACAAGACGACCCCTTAAGTTATAGTCGCTAGAAAGATAATCGATTATATTGTAGATTACGATATAGTAGAAAAAATATATACTTATATATTTACAAAAAAATTTACGCGAAGTAAAAAAATTGAAGTGCCGGCTCCGAATTTTCGTTTTAAAAAACTATGAAAAATAGAAAAGTTAAATTTTCTAAAAGACCTTTGACTGCAATAAGTTTATAAATAAGTTCCCTCAAATTGAAAAACGAATCAAGAATAAATATTGTCAAATTAAACAGCTATGAAGGCAAATGTTGAAACAGTTTTTCTGAAAGTCCAAAACAGCCAAAAAATCCCTATTGGAAATTCATATGTTTTTGGTACATCATAAATTTCAAAGAACCGTTTCACTTGTAACATGTATCATTTTAGTTATCGTTATAAAGCACAAATGGACCTCTTTGGTTTCAGTGCTCACGTTTGATGCAATAACTTAAATTTGAGAGGGAAGCACTGAATTTAGTCTCAAGAAAAGTTTTATCTGGACATTCCAAGGAATATATTGGCATACTTCATCCTACTTATTTACTGAACACAATGTATATAATCTGAGAACCACCACACCTCATCAATTTTCGTTCACAGTTTTCTAAATTACATACATATATTTAAAAAACTAACTCCATCCAAACTTTAAGAAGTTTTATTATCTCCTTTCTACAGCTTCACTAAAACCCATTAGGGATTAAAATACAAATAAATAATAAAATAATAAAAAATATTGCGATTGCATAATTTAAAATATTCAAAGATAACCGAAATATCCAAATTTTCACAAAAAGTACCTTGATTAATTTTGCTTGTAAATCTCAAAGCTTCCCAAAATAAATGACGTTTGTTTCATGGAGCTGCGATGAGTACATTCTGAGATATAAATTTTTAAAGTTACATCTACAAAGCAAAATTTACCACATTTTTACAATTTCAAAAGACCGTAACTCGGTCATAAATGAATCACAAAAAAAAAATTACTATTTTCAATATTGCAAAACTTCCTGTATAATTCAATTAAAATGAAAGATAATCCATTCACAAATTTACACAAAATTGATCGAATTTCTGTGTAACAGCCTTATAGGATTATTTCCTTTTCTTATACACAAAATTGTATACCTAGCAATATTCATCTTTCTCTTCTTTATTCCATAATATTATTGGACCGAATTTTTCTAACACGTCCTCCCAAGAATAAGAAATTACCAAAGATAAAACTTAAAATATTCCGCGTAATCTACACACATAGAGGTACCTAATGCAGAAAATGGAGGCGTACACTTTCCGAGCATACGGACTCCAGCCCGGAGAGCTTTCAAAACATATGAATGCTTTCCGAAAACATCAT
>OZ005744.1:82990701-82992701 GCA_963930735.1 Dioctria linearis
ATACCCCGATATAAATTCGCTTATGTTATTTCACATCATTACATACATCTTCGCAATCTAATAATAATTTCAACATAAGCTCTAAGGACACTACAAACCTTCTAAAGCCTACGGACGAAAGTCGTAAAGAATATTCATATAAGGGTCAGTCTACATATATGAAATCGGCGCTTTTTAGAAATACAGAAGAAAGGTTTTTATCAAAAAACAGTCGACTGTTCCCTACCAACAGCTCAAAAAATCAGGTAATTCCAACAAAGATCGCAAAAAGTCAAGATGGAGAGATGTTATTTGTGAAAATGATGCACAACGAACCTTTTATATCCACGTGGTCTAAGGACATAAGGAATATTCATTATAAGGACCAGTCTACATCTATGAAAGTCTTGGCTTTCCTATAACTATGCATAATATATTCTTTATTTTCAAAATATATATATATATATATATGTATATATATATATATCTCTTAGGCTAAGATCTAGAATATAATACAATTAAAATAAATTATTTCAATAAATGGTATAATAACCACAATACAATTTTTATTTACAATTCATATCTAGTTGTAAGTTATCTCAGCTCACAGTTCCCATACAACAGCTAAGACATCTCCAAGTCAACATATCATATTAGATTAATATCATACTGCTACCTTCTGTCATCAGAGCTTTAATTTAACCCACTCTCAGCTTTCATGATAAAAAATCAGGGACCGAAAGGGTTATAAGAAATATTTTAAAAGTCTGGATTTAACACTTAGTTATTGATATTTTATATTTCATCTTTTAATGAAATAGTTAAAAAGAGAATTTTATTTTCTTCTGAGTAAATAACAGTCTTATCTTAAGTTTTATATTTCTCTCTCGGTTTAACATTTAAAAATGAGTTTTATTTTTTCTCTCAAAAAATAAAACTCAGAATTCGAGTTTTTCATTTTTCTCAGCTTTTAACAGTTAAAAATGAGTTTTACTTTTTTCCTCAAGAAATAAAACTCCTTAATTGAGTTTATCATTTTTCTCAGTATTCAACAGTTAAAAATAAGTTTTATTTTTTCCCGTTTTAAAAAAAAATGTAAATTTAAGTTCAAAAATAAGACCAATCGGGCAACTGTTTCATACGGTTGCTATACAGAATTGTTTAAAAAAATTGACAAATTCAATCTTCTAACAAATATATGACAACAAAATAGAGAACGTCCATTGATAAGTTTTATTTCCTGAGGAAAATAAAAAACTCTGATTATGAGTTTTATTTTTTGAGGAAAAAAATAAAACTCATTTTTAACTGTTATAAGACGAGGAAAATATAAAACTCTGATTATGAGTTTTATTTTTTGAAGAAAAAAATAAAACTCATTTTTAATTCTTATAATAGACGAAATATGTAAAACTCTGCCAAAGAGTTATATCGATGTATAAGATTAAATAATAAGTAATTTTTTTTTAATAGTTAAAATGAAATATAAAAAATGTGTCTTACAATAACAGTTAGGATTGGATTTATATATAAAAATCGAAACTTTCTTGATTTCAACGTAGGCAGCTAGTCTAAGTGCTGCAGACCCCCTTTTGTACTACGCTACTTCTTAGAAAATTTTATGAAAGAGTTTTTCGCTCACAAAAAAATAATAACAGTTATTTTCGGTCCCTGAAAAAAATACTGCACATTTTGACTAAAATATATAATAAATCGCGTAAATATTAGTCCTCAGATTCTCTTATATAAAAAAGGATTTAAAAACAAAGATTAAAAAAAATGTCATTGGTACAAAGTCGATATTTTCATGTGTCGGCACAAATTCTTTGTAAATTGTAAAAATGCTGCACCTTCGAAAATCGCATTTTGAGAATAGTTTATGTATACACAAGACGACCCCTTAAGTTATAGTCGCTAGAAAGATAATCGATTATATTGTAGATTACGATATAGTAGAAAAAATATATACTTATATATTTACAAAAAAATTTACGCGAAGTAAAAAAATTGAAGTGCCGGCT
>OZ005744.1:82992901-82995401 GCA_963930735.1 Dioctria linearis
CTCAGCTTTCATGATAAAAAATCAGGGACCGAAAGGGTTATAAGAAATATTTTAAAAGTCTGGATTTAACACTTAGTTATTGATATTTTATATTTCATCTTTTAATGAAATAGTTAAAAAGAGAATTTTATTTTCTTCTGAGTAAATAACAGTCTTATCTTAAGTTTTATATTTCTCTCTCGGTTTAACATTTAAAATGAGTTTTATTTTTTCTCTCAAAAAATAAAACTCAGAATTCGAGTTTTTTCATTTTTCTCAGCTTTTAACAGTTAAAAATGAGTTTTACTTTTTTCCTCAAGAAATAAAACTCCTTAATTGAGTTTATCATTTTTCTCAGTATTCAACAGTTAAAAATAAGTTTTATTTTTTCCCGTTTTAAAAAAAATGTAAATTTAAGTTCAAAAATAAGACCAATCGGGCAACTGTTTCATACGGTTGCTATACAGAATTGTTTAAAAAAATTGACAAATTCAATCTTCTAACAAATATATGACAACAAAATAGAGAACGTCCATTGATAAGTTTTATTTCCTGAGGAAAATAAAAAACTCTGATTATGAGTTTTATTTTTTGAGGAAAAAAATAAAACTCATTTTTAACTGTTATAAGACGAGGAAAATATAAAACTCTGATTATGAGTTTTATTTTTTGAAGAAAAAAATAAAACTCATTTTTAATTTCTTATAATAGACGAAATATGTAAAACTCTGCCAAAGAGTTTTATATCGATGTAAAATAATATAAGTATTTTTTTTTAATAGTTAAAATGAAATATAAAAAATGTGTCTTACAATAACAGTTAGGATTGGATTTATATATAAAAATCGAAACTTTCTTGATTTCAACGTAGGGCAGCTAGTCTAAGTGCTGCAGACCCCTTTTGTACTACGCTACTTCTTAGAAAATTTTATGAAAGAGTTTTTCGCTCACAAAAAAATAATAACAGTTATTTTCGGTCCCTGAAAAAAATACTGCACATTTTGACTAAAATATATAATAAATCGCGTAAATATTAGTCCTCAGATTCTCTTATATAAAAAAGGATTTAAAAACAAAGATTAAAAAAAATGTCATTGGTACAAAGTCGATATTTTCATGTGTCGGCACAAATTCTTTGTAAATTGTAAAAATGCTGCACCTTCGAAAATCGCATTTTGAGAATAGTTTATGTATACACAAGACGACCCCTTAAGTTATAGTCGCTAGAAAGATAATCGATTATATTGTAGATTACGATATAGTAGAAAAAAATATATACTTATATATTTACAAAAAAATTTACGCGAAGTAAAAAAATTGAAGTGCCGGCTCCGAATTTTCGTTTTAAAAAACTATGAAAAATAGAAAAGTTAAATTTTCTAAAAGACCTTTGACTGCAATAAGTTTATAAATAAGTTCCCTCAAATTGAAAAACGAATCAAGAATAAATATTGTCAAATTAAACAGCTATGAAGGCAAATGTTGAAACAGTTTTTCTGAAAGTCCAAAACAGCCAAAAAATCCCTATTGGAAATTCATATGTTTTTGGTACATCATAAATTTCAAAGAACCGTTTCACTTGTAACATGTATCATTTTAGTTATCGTTATAAAGCACAAATGGACCTCTTTGGTTTCAGTGCTCACGTTTGATGCAATAACTTAAATTTGAGAGGGAAGCACTGAATTTAGTCTCAAGAAAAGTTTTATCTGGACATTCCAAGGAATATATTGGCATACTTCATCCTACTTATTTACTGAACACAATGTATATAATCTGAGAACCACCACACCTCATCAATTTTCGTTCACAGTTTTCTAAATTACATACATATATTTAAAAAACTAACTCCATCCAAACTTTAAGAAGTTTTTATTATCTCCTTTCTACAGCTTCACTAAAACCCATTAGGGATTAAAATACAAATAAATAATAAAATAATAAAAAATATTGCGATTGCATAATTTAAAATATTCAAAGATAACCGAAATATCCAAATTTTCACAAAAAGTAACCTTGATTAATTTTGCTTGTAAATCTCAAAGCTTCCCAAAAATAATGACGTTTGTTTCATGGAGCTGCGATGAGTACATTCTGAGATATAAATTTTTAAAGTTACATCTACAAAGCAAAATTTACACATTTTTACAATTTCAAAAGACCGTAACTCGGTCATAAATGAATCACAAAAAAAAAAATTACTATTTTCAATATTGCAAAACTTCCTGTATAATTCAATTAAAATGAAAGATAATCCATTCACAAATTTACACAAAATTGATCGAATTTCTGTGTAACAGCCTTATAGGATTATTTCCTTTTCTTATACACAAAATTGTATACCTAGCAATATTCATCTTTCTCTTCTTTATTCCATAATATTATTGGACCGAATTTTTCTAACACGTCCTCCCAAGAATAAGAAATTACCAAGATAAAACCTTAAAATATTCCGCGTAATCTACACACATAGAGGTACCTAATGCAGAAAATGGAGGCGTACACTTTCCGAGCATACGGA
>OZ005744.1:83000401-83002901 GCA_963930735.1 Dioctria linearis
CTTCTAAAGCCTACGGACGAAAGTCGTAAAGAATATTCATATAAGGGTCAGTCTACATATATGAAATCGGCGCTTTTTAGAAATACAGAAGAAAGGTTTTTATCAAAAAACAGTCGACTGTTCCCTACCAACAGCTCAAAAAATCAGGTAATTCCAACAAAGATCGCAAAAAGTCAAGATGGAGAGATGTTATTTGTGAAAATGATGCACAACGAACCTTTTATATCCACGTGGTCTAAGGACATAAGGAATATTCATTATAAGGACCAGTCTACATCTATGAAAGTCTTGGCTTTCCTATAACTATGCATAATATATTCTTTATTTTCAAAATATATATATATATATATATGTATATATATATATATCTCTTAGGCTAAGATCTAGAATATAATACAATTAAAATAAATTATTTCAATAAATGGTATAATAACCACAATACAATTTTTATTTACAATTCATATCTAGTTGTAAGTTATCTCAGCTCACAGTTCCCATACAACAGCTAAGACATCTCCAAGTCAACATATCATATTAGATTAATATCATACTGCTACCTTCTGTCATCAGAGCTTTAATTTAACCCACTCTCAGCTTTCATGATAAAAAATCAGGGACCGAAAGGGTTATAAGAAATATTTTAAAAGTCTGGATTTAACACTTAGTTATTGATATTTTATATTTCATCTTTTAATGAAATAGTTAAAAAGAGAATTTTATTTTCTTCTGAGTAAATAACAGTCTTATCTTAAGTTTTATATTTCTCTCTCGGTTTAACATTTAAAAATGAGTTTTATTTTTTCTCTCAAAAAATAAAACTCAGAATTCGAGTTTTTCATTTTTCTCAGCTTTTAACAGTTAAAAATGAGTTTTACTTTTTTCCTCAAGAAATAAAACTCCTTAATTGAGTTTATCATTTTTCTCAGTATTCAACAGTTAAAAATAAGTTTTATTTTTTCCCGTTTTAAAAAAAATGTAAATTTAAGTTCAAAAATAAGACCAATCGGGCAACTGTTTCATACGGTTGCTATACAGAATTGTTTAAAAAAATTGACAAATTCAATCTTCTAACAAATATATGACAACAAAATAGAGAACGTCCATTGATAAGTTTTATTTCCTGAGGAAAATAAAAAACTCTGATTATGAGTTTTATTTTTTGAGGAAAAAAATAAAACTCATTTTTAACTGTTATAAGACGAGGAAAATATAAAACTCTGATTATGAGTTTTATTTTTTGAAGAAAAAAATAAAACTCATTTTTAATTCTTATAATAGACGAAATATGTAAAACTCTGCCAAAGAGTTTTATATCGATGTAAAATAATATAAGTATTTTTTTTTAATAGTTAAAATGAAATATAAAAAATGTGTCTTACAATAACAGTTAGGATTGGATTTATATATAAAAATCGAAACTTTCTTGATTTCAACGTAGGCAGCTAGTCTAAGTGCTGCAGACCCCTTTTGTACTACGCTACTTCTTAGAAAATTTTATGAAAGAGTTTTTCGCTCACAAAAAAATAATAACAGTTATTTTCGGTCCCTGAAAAAAATACTGCACATTTTGACTAAAATATATAATAAATCGCGTAAATATTAGTCCTCAGATTCTCTTATATAAAAAAGGATTTAAAAACAAAGATTAAAAAAAATGTCATTGGTACAAAGTCGATATTTTCATGTGTCGGCACAAATTCTTTGTAAATTGTAAAAATGCTGCACCTTCGAAAATCGCATTTTGAGAATAGTTTATGTATACACAAGACGACCCCTTAAGTTATAGTCGCTAGAAAGATAATCGATTATATTGTAGATTACGATATAGTAGAAAAAATATATACTTATATATTTACAAAAAAATTTACGCGAAGTAAAAAAATTGAAGTGCCGGCTCCGAATTTTCGTTTTAAAAAACTATGAAAAATAGAAAAGTTAAATTTTCTAAAAGACCTTTGACTGCAATAAGTTTATAAATAAGTTCCCTCAAATTGAAAAACGAATCAAGAATAAATATTGTCAAATTAAACAGCTATGAAGGCAAATGTTGAAACAGTTTTTCTGAAAGTCCAAAACAGCCAAAAAATCCCTATTGGAAATTCATACGTTTTTGGTACATCATAAATTTCAAAGAACCGTTTCACTTGTAACATGTATCATTTTAGTTATCGTTATAAAGCACAAATGGACCTCTTTGGTTTCAGTGCTCACGTTTGATGCAATAACTTAAATTTGAGAGGGAAGCACTGAATTTAGTCTCAAGAAAAGTTTTATCTGGACATTCCAAGGAATATATTGGCATACTTCATCCTACTTATTTACTGAACACAATGTATATAATCTGAGAACCACCACACCTCATCAATTTTCGTTCACAGTTTTCTAAATTACATACATATATTTAAAAAACTAACTCCATCCAAACTTTAAGAAGTTTTATTATCTCCTTTCTACAGCTTCACTAAAACCCATTAGGGATTAAAATACAAATAAATAATAA